>BLSH010185668.1:0-12044 GCA_018402905.1 Glandirana rugosa
ACCGAACCCGAACGATTTTTGAAATGTCCGGGTCCGGGTCCGTGCCACGGACACCCAAAAGTTCGGTACGGACCCGAACGTTACAGTCCGGGTTCGCTCAACACTAGTCGTGAAGCTAAGTTTACAATGACCTTCACTGCTATTGTAGCTGACCACCACAAGAAAGCAAATACCAACAGTCTAAACCATCTGCCTATGTATTCAATACCTGTAAAAATGTTACTTTCAACTGATGTCTTGTTTTGACTTTAAAAACAGCAAAAACAAGGGCCAGGGATAAATCCAAGGCAAATACCAAACTCTACTTACCGGCCAGCTGCGACTAACCAAATGAACCTGTCTAACAGTATGTGTTTAAAAACAGGGGTTTAGTTGCACAAATTTGCAAATGCATGCGTAAGCTACAGGCCCCGCCAAGGCCCCCTTTGATCTGTAGTCCTATCTCTGACTTGTAAGCGACTCCACAGTGGAAGCACATGCATTCTAATAAGATTGGTGAAGGCAGATGGTCTGGAGGGGGCCCCACCCCTGCTTAAAGGTGCAGGGGCACATTGAACACTCAGCATATAGCACAGTGGCTGCAAAGATGTCAATGCGTTGCCTGACCAAAAATCAAAACATACCAAACAATGGCCACTGCCTACACCTATAACTGGCCTTTGAAGCAAGGAGCATTGGAGGGCAGCAAACAGCAAAAACAAGGGCCAGGGATAAATCCAAGGTAAATACCAAGCTCTAATTACTGACCAGCTGCGACTAACCAAATTAACCTGCCTAACAGTATGCGTTTAACTTTTGTTTTGACTTTAAACTTTCTAATTCACTTGTAATGATACTATCGTCATTCATTGTATGCTTCAGAAAATCCTAATAAAAACATTGAAACATAAAGATGTCCATTTATTTGCCCCAAAATCAATGTACAAATCGATTTTTGACAAAGACAACTCCATTTCCAGGATCGCTGGTTCATCAACTGACGAACCCTGGAGGGATTTGTCAATAAATGACAGTAGAGCCCGTACTAACTTGATGGAATTATGGGACGAGGGTAACCATGAGTCCTTACCATCCTCTCATTTGTAATCTCAGAATGACGAAAGTTCCCCTCAGTCTTCCTCTGTGGATTGATGTTTTCCTCCTCCCCACATGTATAAGCCAAACTCACGCTTACTTCCAATTCTACAAGGTAACCCAAATATCTGGGCTTTGACCCAGCAGGTAACCAAAGAATTGGAACAAGAGAAATGGGAGATGGACAACAGATTCTTCAATCCTTCTTTTGTCCAAAGAAAAGCATTGACAGATTTAAAGATGAATAATGAGATAATTATAAGGTTATCTGATAAGGCCGGGAATATTGTAGTTATGGACTTTTATCATTATTATTATCTTCCAATGCATGAAAGGGGAGGGGATGTGGATAGACCCTCCTACAGAGAGAAATGAGGTGGATCCATACCCTGGCAGCCATAAAACTTCTTGGCCTGAATGAGGCCATCAGTTGTAAACCTTTCCTATACAGGCACTTTTACGGGAGTAAAATAATCTCCTGACAAGTTTATTTAGAAAGAATAACTTTTTTATATACCTTTGACATACAGAAATTTGCAGTTAAATAAATGAATGCTTTCTAGAACATATTTGTTGTAACATGTCTTCCATGTGTGTTGCAAGTCCATTGTCCGTTCTGTCAATTTTTTCACTTGACAGATTTTTTCTTATGACATGGCTTCAATTAATAGCATTTTAAGAGATACATATGTGTGTGCATGGGGTTCCACCAATGCACATATTCTCCAATGTCTTTGTTTAACCATCCTAATGAATATCAGTCAGTTCTGGTTTTGTCCATTAGGTGGCACTCTAGCAGAGTGACAATATGAGGTATTTAATGAAAATGGGATTAGGTGACCATATGGACGCCCAGGGCGTCATTATGGACTGGCCCACTGTGTGAGGAACTGTTTACTTCTCCTTGGGTGGTTTGGTCAGTATGGCGCCATTGTTTTGTGCAGGTCTGTGTTGCCCCCAGAGTGAATTGTCTTGCACTTTGTCTGCATTGACTACTTGTGCATTGCAGTGTTCATCTTGCATTTGTCCTTTACACTGTGGGTTTTTCCCTTTTCCAACATGGCGCCGGTGTTGACGAGCTTCCTGGTGTGATGTCATATCCGGTTCCTGGCCGAGAATCTGGCGTGGTCTGCACATGTGTGCCAAATCAATCTAGGCATCCACACCACTGCTGACGCCATTGGCTGTTGGAGTGGTGGAGGGGGAGTTAAAGAGACGCTGGCTGTGAGCGGAAGTGTGTGGCTTTCCAGGAGAAACGGCCATGTGTTTAAACATAGATGATTAAGGTGAGATCATGTCCCTAGAGATTGCAGGTTGATGGATAGCTATGTATGCCTGATGGTAATGTGCTTTGTTTGTTTAGGATGTATTGAGGCTGGGATATCTGAGCTGGTTTTGTTGTCTTTGACCTAGATGTGTGCGGTGAGCAGCCTCTCCTAGTCACACAGGTAAGACTAGTTTAATCCTTTAGTATTGGTGCATGATGTTTCCCCTTTAGACGTAGATCCTATGATGGAATATTTATGTCTTTTTTTAGGTGAACAGCGGATGTCTTTGTGACATCCCTATATATTGATACATATACCTTTTGGATTAAGTAGGGATTTGCTCCTCTTTAACTCTGAGAAAATTGGTATAGATTCTTATCATTCAAGTGACTTTAAGCACTCATTACATATAATACAGGTACTTACTGAGCTTCTCAGTGCCCTCTGTTGTCTGAATTGAGAAATGAAAAGTTCTCCAAGATGTGTTTTTTTTCTTTTCTGATTAAGCCATCTTAAAGCGGAGGTCCGCCTAATACTAAAAAAATGAAAAGTCAGCAGCTACACATACTGTAGCTGCTGCCTTTTAACAATAGGACACTTACCTGTTCTGGAGTTCAGCGATGTTGGCACCCGCTGCCAATCTTCAGATCGGGGGTGCAGCCAAGTCCATTGTGGGTAAGGGAACCCGGCAGTGTAGCATTACAACTTCACGCCGGGCACCCTACTGCAAATGCGCGAGGCTCCGCTGTCCTCTGCTATTGGCCTAGTGGCCAGTAGCAGAGCGAGGTGGGAGGAGGGAGCCAGGCTGCTGTCGTCAGTGGTCACGGCCGCTAGGCCGAGCTCCCGGATGTGTGGAAAAGGACACATGTCTAAAGACAACTGTCCTATTACCCCCCCGAAAGGTGCCAAATGTGACACCTGAGGATGGGAGGAATCCAACCAACGGAAGTTACACTTTTAGGTGGAACTCCACTTTAAAGTGGATGTACACCCGAAAAAAAAAATGTAATTAATAATTCTGCCTGGTAGAGTATAGCATGTCATATCATCTGTGCCCAGTCTTGTCACAAAGAGTTAATCCAACTGTGAGTAATGAGCTTATCTTTTTTCAGGAAGAGAAAGTCTGACTAACAGGGAAATACACAGTCGATCCGCCCCTTGCTCTGTGAGTGACAAGCAATTTGCTTATCTCCTTCACACAGCAGAGAAACAACTCCACCCACCAAACTCCAGCAAACACCCTCTGATTTCAGAGTTTTACAGAGCTGCTAGTGCTTACAGGAAGGACATTTGAAAGGTAGGGATGGATGCAGGATGCCTTGCATGTATATATACATTAATACTGTGTCATTAGTTTATACTGGGTGGGTGGTGGGTTTACATCCACTTCAAGGACGGTGATATCTTCTCCTATATGTTCTAAGCACCCTCCTATTCATTGAATCTTCTGTGACATTGGAGCCCTATTTATTATTGCCTATATATGCTCTTCGTATGAACGTAATTAATGATTACTATGGATAATAACCACTTCCCGACCGCCTGCCGTGTTTTCACGGTGGCAGTGTGGTTGCTGTGCGTGAATTGCCGTAAAAAGATGGCGATCTGCGAACGGCTGCTAGGGGGCGCGCGCACCCCGCCGGCGTCCTCAGGTAAATGTAAACACGGCGGTTCCCCATTCCGACAGTGCAGGCATGGGTGATCTACTGATCCCTGTCACTGGGATCAGTTAGATCTCTCATGCCCATGTTAGCCCAACCCCCCCACAGTAAGAACACGCCCAGGGAACACAGTTAACCCCTAGCTCCCCCCCCCCCAGGTTAACCCCTTCACTGCCAATGACATTTATACAGTAATCAGTGGACATTTAAATTTCTGATCGCTGAATAAATGTCATTGGTCCCAAAAAAGTGTCAAAAATGTCCGACATGTCCGCTGCAATATGGCAGTACCGCTAAAAATCGCAGATCGCCGCCATTACTAGTAAAAAATGAAATAAAAATAAAAACCCCAGAAATTAATTTTCATCATCCGTAAACGCGGCCACTTTTGCGCAAACCAATCAATAAACGCTGATTGTGATTTTTTTCTTTATCACAAATATGAGGAAGAATATAAATCGGCCAAAACCGGCAAAAAAAAATGTTATATTTTTTTTTTGGATTTGAATTTTAGCAAAAAGTAAGAAATTTGGGTTTTTTTGCAAAATGGTCGCTATTCTTTTGTTTATAGCGGCGATCAGAAATGACGCAGAGGCGATCAAATACCACCAAAAGAAAGCTCTATTTGTGGGAAAAAAAGGACGCAAATTATGTTTAGGTGCCACGTCGCACGACCGCGCAATTGTCAGTTAAAGCGACGCAGTGCCGAATCGCAAAAAGTGCTCTGGTCCTGAAGTGGGAAAACCTTCCGGAGGTGAAGTGGATTTGCAATATATGGAGGATGTGATTTAATAACAAATGGTAATTGAGCTTATGTATATGCACATGTAATTTTGTTATATTCTAAAATTGTTCTTTTGATTGTAGTGTCTTCTACATGCAGTGTGCTAATCACTGAAGTCTCCAGAAGAAGCCATAGCCTGGCGAAACATGTAGAGAAAAAATGAAATCTACTGCATGGTTATTGTATACATTCACTTCAATGAAACACAAAACCAGAGTATAATCGCCCACAGTCTCTGCTCAGCGCCTAAGGATTGTACTATCCACACCTATCCGACAGCTGCTGCTAAATCATAAACCAAATAAATAGCAAACACATAGAAACAGAGTATTTGTAGCAGCGCTTTAGAGCATCCCCAATATTCAAACGTGGTAATTTCTTCAAGTGATACTGTCACAGGAGTTTAAACCATCCTAAGTGCACCTTCCACCATCACTTGAGCACCACGTGGAGAAAAACGGGGTCCCCCTTAGGGGATGCACTTACCAGAACCAGGTAAGTAGTAAGCATAAGGGGTGTTGTGCCACAGTCCTTCTCCTAGATGTCATATAGCAATCATGTCAGGCTTTATTGCTTCCTCCAAACACCACTCGATATTCCAATCCACAGCTGGTGTCTCATAACAGCATAATCAAACTTTAAAAGAAGGCATAAAAGTATATGATAAAGTGTGTCACCACTTCCGAAATCGGCATCAGAAATCCATAGGGAAACCAGCCATATCAGCCCTGTATGTCCTCCTCCTCAGTGGGCTGTCACTCTCCACTTCCAGTACGTTGCTAGGTCACGCACTGACGCATTTTGTCACTTCCGACTTCAACAGAGTGGTGTTTGGAGGAAGCAATAAAGCCTGACATGATTGCTATATGTTTCTATGTGTTTGCTATACATTCACTTCAATGTTGATGATAAAATGGTTTTAAACCTTTGTAATTAGAGTTGAGTGAACTTCTAGAAGTCCGGGTTCTGCTGGTTCGGCCGAACGTCGGGACAAAGTCCGGGTTCGGGTCCGGACAGAACCCGAACTTTGTCCCGGACCCCGAACCCCATTGAAATCAATGGGGACAGGGACTTTTAGGCACAAAAATGGCTGTAAAATAGTCCTGGAAAGTCCTAGAGGTCTGCAAAAGGAAGGAAATGGGGGTAAGGGTGGGACAATTGACCTACAAAGAAATGGGGACAGGAAAATAACTTTAAATATTTTTAAAAACATAAAAAAAGCAAAAATGGAGGTGAATGTGGATCATCTTCAAACTGGGTTTGAAAAGTATTAATTAACTGTAGAGGCCATATAACTGTTCTAAAATCATCTTCAAACTGTATCCAAAAAGTATAAATAAGCCGGGAGATTAAAAGTGACACACAGACTTTACAGATGTGTGTAGAACAGATGTTCAGTTATTAGCGGCTATATTTAAAGTGACACACAGGCTTTACAGATGTGTGCAGAACAGATGCTCAGTTATTAGCGGCTATATTAAAAGTGACACACAGACTTTACAGATGTGTGCAGAACAGATGTTCAGTTATTCGCGGCTATATTTAAAGTGACACACAGACTTTACAGATGTGTGCAGAACAGATGTTCAGTTACTCCTGGTTATATTTAAAGTGACACACACAGTTTCCAGATGTTTGCAGAACAGTGATATGGGTTCTCCCGGCTTATTTATACTTTTTTGACACAGTTTGAAGATGATTTTAGAACAGTTATATGGCCTCTACCGTTAATTAATACTTTTCAGACCCAGTTTGAAGATGATCCACATTCACCTCCATTTTTGCTTTTTTTATGTTTTTATTTTCTTAAAAATATTTAAAGTTATTTCCCTGTCCCCATTTCTTTGTAGGGCACTTGTCCCACCCTTACCCCCATTTTCCTTCCTTTTGCAGACCTCTAGGACCTTCCTGGACTTTTTTACAGCAATTTTAAGAACTTTCATTAAAATTACCAGAACCCCGGACACCCCCCCGGACTTTTTTTGAAAAGTCCGGGTTCGGGTCCGGGTCCCGGACACCCCAAAGTTCGGTACAGACCCGAACTTTACAGTCCGGGTTCGCTCAACTCTATTTGTAATATATTTTTGGAAAAAATACTTTTTGTCGTTGCATCATCAAAGTCCCATTGCTTCTATCCTTGTCGTTATAATATATTACATGTGTCAATTAAAGCGAATATTAATATGGCCGCAAAGAATTCCCCATAAATAACAATAAAAGTTATATCAGGGATTTTCCTAAAAATGTATCTGTATGTATGAATGACTGTGTACATTTTCCAATCAAGCAAATAAGAAAAATAGTCAAAGTAAATATTTCATATTCATTTATGGCCAGCTGAGAAACAGATTTGGTGCAGTGCTTTACATAAATAAAAGAAAGTCCATGTGTTAAATAAACAAAGTCCTATGTGTAATGAATTGCCATGAACTGACGATACTTTCTTGATTCGAAAGCCCACTGTGACAGTGCAATGTGTCAGAAAACTATTCAGAGAAAAAAAAAGAAAAAAGAAAAAAAAAAAGAACAAAAAAAAAACTATTCAGAGAGCGAAAAATATCCAGCATTCAATTATAAACACTTGCGCCCAAAGTGTTACACAGTGCTCCTTATCCGTGATAACACTCCACCATTCTATACACTCACCAGACGGTAAACCATTGTAAGCCTTAAACCACTTCCATAGAACCTAATGACATCATACCCAGAACTGTAGGGGAGTAAGAGGACTTCACAAGGAACCGGCGCTATGCAAAGAAAGCTCACCAATGAGAGCCCAGATAATGCTCATATAGTGTAGTATAAAGTATATACTAAGTATAAAGTAAAAGTAAGCCAAACAAAACGTACATAGATGGCTGCCGGTGCTACCACAAGGTCGCAGCGGCAATGACGTCGGCGTGTAGGCTCCACTCGGCGCATTTCATGAGCATGCCCGTTCTCAAGGGAACCGCCTGTCACTGATGTCTTGTTTTGGACCCAGTCAGTGATAGACGGTTCCCTTGAGAGCAGAGGGATCAGACTACACACATGCTGCAGAATGACTTTAAGGAGGAATATATTCACCTCCTGCTCTCTGTCTGTGATACAGTTGATCCCTCCTACTTTCTGTTGATTGTTATATCCAAACAGCCCTAAAATATGCTTATCAGAATTGAACTTTCTTTGGTTACTGGCACTCTATTTTTTGCTTACAGCTGCAGTGCAGGCTGAGATCTGTGTGTGGCTCAGGTCAACTGACTGTTCAGGCAGAAACAAACACTTAGGGGCTCATTTATAATACAGAGAGGATATTGTTGCTCTCATTCTCCACATTACTACCCACACAGTGGCAGCCAATTCAAAAAATAATTTTGGGCCATGATGTGTAATTGACTGAGCCCCACAGAGTTTCCTCTGCTTTAACTTGAGCCGAGAGCTCCATAACTGGAGGAGAGCCAACCATGTAACTTTCCCACTACTTGGATCTCCTCGCAACTTTTTTTTCACAGGGCTATCATTCAGTTCCAAATTTAGAGTCCTGAAGCCATCAAAGTGCTAAGCACATTTGTAAAGCACTATTTCCTGTTATTTCCATATTGCCACTTTCTAGATGTGCCCATTGAGGTTTCTTTAGAACAACGAGTGGTACGCAGTAAGTCAAGGTCAAAAAAGAGTGTTTAGGTCCATATAAAGTCAGCAGAGCCTTTGGCTGAACAGCTATACCATTTATTTATTGTTTTAATAAGGTGTTTATTAAAAAAAATAGACGATCAAAACACTTGCAAATTACAGAATCACCAGCTTATAGTTGTAGGAGATTTCAATGCAGTAATGCAGCCTAATCTAGACTGCTCCTCAATGACAGAATCTGTTCAACAATCCTTGGTCCTTCTCAAGGCCTTTAAGATTGGCGGATTCATGGAGAGGAATATCCTCAAGCTAGGTCACATACCATTTAATTCCCTAATTCATCATTCTTCCTCTAGGACTGATTATATTTTTTTAAGCTTGGCTCCTCAATGTGCACTAGCTTATCAGATTCTCAAATTAGTCCCTCTGCATGGTCAGCCATGAAATCCTCTTCCATGAATGATCTCTTTCATTAAAAGGAGGAAGTGATATCTCTGAAGAATAGAAAACACATTACCCCCCAATGCTTTTTTTCAATATTCAATACAGGAAAACTAAATTAGTTTTTCTCTTCTAATGATGCGGCCACAGGTCTACAGAGATACACTTTTGGTATACCCATAAAGCTTACTGTACCTGTGGGGAGAGATCATAACCCTTTGTAGTCTTAAAAAACATGAAAACCAAACTCAACTTCAGAAACAATTATCTTAATATATTGCTATGCTATGCATATATGGATTCTCCTTCAGCCACTACATGGGGAACAACATCAACTGGTTGACATGATGTACATTTAGTGCAATTCCAAAATGCTAGGCATAGTCTCCAATGGTCCAGAGTGAAAAATTTCCAGATTCCTAACAGAGCTGGAACCATGTTTGCTAAAAATCGATCTACAATCAATATGGATACACCTTAATAAAATGGTAATGGTTGGTGATATTAACTTCCTGTTTGTGGCACATTAGTATATGTGAGGGGGGAAACTTTTTAAGATGGGTGGTGACCATAGTGGCCATTTTGAAGTCGGCCATTTTGAATCCAACTTTTGTTTTTTCAATAGGAAGAGGGTCATGTGACACATCAAACTTATTAGGAATTTCACAAGAAAAACAATGGTGTGCTTGGTTTTTAACATAACTTTATTCTTTCATGAGTTATTTACAAGTTTCTGACCACTTATAAAATGTGTTCAATGTGCTGCCCATTGTGTTGGATTGTCAATGCAATCCTCTTCTCCCACTCTTCACACACTGATAGCAACACCGCAGGAAAAATGCTAGCTAGCACAGGCTTCCAGTATCCGTAGTTTCAGGTGCTGCACATCTCGTATCTTCACAGCATATGGTTTTTTTATGGTTTTTATGGTCAGTAAAAACCAATACCGGGTGAGCTGCTCCTTCCAGGAGGTACCGCCATTCCTCCGACTTGATGGCCAGCAATTTCCTATCACCGACATCATAGTTCCAGCAAGATGGTGCACCACCACATTATGGGTGTCAGGTCCGAGCATTCCTAGATGAACAGTTTCCTGGAAAGTGGATTGGTCATCTGGGCCAGTTGAATGGCCCCCAAGGTCTCCCGATCTGACCCCCTTAGACTTTTATCTTTGGGGTCATCTGAAGGCAATTGTCTATGCTGTGAAGATAGGAGCTGTGCAGCACCTGAAACTACGGATACTGGAAGCCTGTGCTAGCATTTCTCCTGCGATGTTGCTATCAGTGTGTGAAGAGTGGGAGAAGAGGGTTGCATTGACAATCCAACACAATGGGCAGCACATTGAACACATTTTATAAGTGGTCAGAAACTTGTAAATAACTCATGAAAGAATAAAGTTACGTTAAAACCAAGCACACCATTGTTTTTCTTGTGAAATTCCCAATAAGTTTGATGTGTCACATGACACTCTTCCTATTGAAAAAAAAAAAGTTGGATTCAAAATGGCCGACTTCAAAATGGCCGCCATGGTCACCACCCATCTTGAAAAGTTTCCCCCCTCACATATACTAATGTACCACAAACAGGAAGTTAATATCACCAACCATTCTGATTTTATTAAGGTGTATCCATATAAATGGCCCACCCTGTAGTTTTCAAATTATGCTACAAGAGCCCTGGTTAGCCTCTCTAAAATATGAAATTGTAGCGGAAGAAAACCTGTCAGCTATTAAATGTCTTGAGGTGTCAAGGGTGCCAAGCTCTGAAGGATCTACAGCTTTAGAAAAAGAAAGAAATGTGTCCCCTCTTTTATTCGAGATCTAAAGCATCTATGAAATGAAATGATTAAAAATGCAGATTGTGCAGTTGAATTTCTACAGGCACACACTACAAGTGTCGCCATACCAGGAAAACACCCTTATGTTTACCGATAACTTTAAGCCCATTTTGTTCCTTAACCACTTTCTGCTACTCCTCCTGAGTATGGTGATACCACATGTGTGAGACTTTTACACAGCCTGGCCACATACAGAGGCCTAACATGCAGGGAGCGCCATCAGGCGTTCTAAGGACATAAATTACACATATAATTTCCTGACTACCTCTTGCACTTTTGAAGGTCCTGGAGCACCGGGCAATGGAAACGCCTCAAAATGACCCCATTTTGGAAAGTAAACACCCCAACGTATATTCTATGAGGCATAATGAGTCTTTTGAACGGTTCATTTTTTCCACAAGTTTTTGGAAAATGTGGAAAGAAAATGAAAACGCATTTTTTTTTTACACAAGGTTGTTCATTTATACAATATTTCTAACACACAGCATGTACATAGCAAAAATGACACCCTGAAATATATTCTGCTACTCGTCCCGAGTATGGCGATACCACATGAGTGACACTTTTACACAGCCTGGCCACATACAGAGGCCCAATATGCAGGGAGCACCATCAGGCGTTCTAAGGACATAAATTACACATATAATTTCCTGACTACCTCTTGCACTTTTGAAGGACCTGGAGCACCAGGGCAATGGAAACGCCCAAAAAAAGGACCCCATTTTGGAAAGTAAACACCCCAACGTATATTCTATGAGGCATAATGAGTCTTTTGAACGGTTAATTTTTTCCACAAGTTTTTGGAAAATGTAGAAAGAAAATGAAAACGCATTTTTTTTTTAAACAAGGTTGTCCATTTATACAATATTTCTAACACACAGCATGTACCCAGCAAAAATTTCACCCTAAAATATTTTCTACTACTTGTCCCGAGTACGGCGATACCACATGTGTGACACTTTTACACAGCTTGGCCACATACAGAGGCCCAACATGCAGGGTGCACCATCAGGCGTTCTAGGGGCATACATTTCAAATCTAATTTGGCTACCTATTATATTATTGTGAGGCACTGTGGTGGCACTGATGGGCACTGTAGTGGCACTGATGGGTGCTGTAGTGGCATGGATGTGTCATGGATGAGAACTGATGTGGTATGGATGAGCATGAATGAGTCATAAATGAGTACAAATGGGGATGACTGAGCACGGATGGATGGGTGAGCACGGATGTATTGGTGAGTACAGATGGATTGCTGAGTACGGATGGATGGGTGAGCACGGATGGATGGGTGAGCACGGATGGATGGGTGAGCACGGATGGATGGCGGAGCATAGATGCATGGATGAACACGGATGAGGCTGGAT
>BLSH010185668.1:52872-73208 GCA_018402905.1 Glandirana rugosa
GCCCCCCCCCCCCCCCCCGAAAAAAAACACACCAGACGACACTGATATATATAGTTACAGTTGTCCACATTGGAGTAACATAACTAGGTAAAAATGCTGTATATGGAATTTAGAGATTAACAATTTAATTTCTGGCTTTACCACATTTTTACTCAATAGGATTGGCAATTCATACAGACAGATTTTTCTTGCTGTTAGAAGCCTTTAAATAATGTTTTTCACCTAAAACACAAATGGATAGGTGCAGAATAAGCTATGTTCATGTGTGGTCAACACCAACGCAGTAAAAAAAAATACAGTGTTTAAAATCTGACCTGCATGTCTCTGTTGAATGGTATAACTGAAAGCACTTCATATGTGGTTTCCAGTGACATTTAAAAGGTTTTTTTTAACACTAATGACAGACAACATTTTGGGGGCTTATTACAGTATAGCTCATGTATGTCCAGGTAATACAGCATATTGTGCACTATGAAAAGCATTGTTTGCCATTGCTGCCATCATGTGCAAATAAATGAAAATGCAGATAAAGCAAGAGCGACAACAGGAAAACCCTATTAGGACAGGGGCAAATTGCTAAAGCCATGTTTGGAGATAGTCTACTGCGATCATACAGCAAAATCCACACGGACGGTTCCAAAACTGGTTTATAGGTAAATTTTCCACATTGAACAGAGAAACAAACTACTGGTATCTTTCTTAGAGTCAATATATCAGAAATAGGTTTGCAAATATCAAACAAATTTCTCAACCAGCATTCCTTGGAACCCTAGGGTTACTCTAGAGGTTTCTAGGGATTTCTTGATTTTTGCCTCTCAGATATATTCCCAATGACATGATTGATCTTTTTAGCGATTTGTAAGGGGGAAATTGTTCCCAATGACCACAAGTCTTAATGACCATCACACTAAAGTATCAGGAGTTCTAGATACAGTCATTTTTAGCAGGAGTTCCCTGAGAAGGGAAATTTATTTTAAGGGTTCCTGTGTTGAAAAGGTTGAGAAAGGCTGGTCTAGGGGAACCACAGCTCAAGAACCTTTACAAAAAGCCTCACCAAAAGTGGTTGTAAAGGCAAGTTATCATATACTCATAAATACAGTATCTCACAAAAGTGAGTAAACCCCTCACATTTTTGTAAATATTTTACTATATCTTTTCATATGACAACACTGAAGAAATGACACTTTGCTACAATGTAAAGTAGTGAGTGTACAGCTTGTATAACAGTGTAAATTTTCTGTCCCCTCAAAATAACTCAACACACAGCCATTAATGTCTAAACCGCTGGCAACAAAAGGGAGTACACCCCTAAGTGAAAATGTCCAAATTGGGCCCAAAGTGTCAATATTTTGTGTGGACACCATTATTTTCCAGCACTGCCTTAACCCTCTGGGGAATGGAGCTCATCAGACAAGTTGCCACTGGAGTTCCCTTCCACTCCTCCATGATGACATTACGGAGCTGGTGGATGTTAGAGACCTTGCGCTCCTCCACCTTCCATTTGAGGATGCCCCACAGATGCTCAATAGGGTTTAGGTCTGGAGACATGCTTGGCCAGTCCATCACCTTTACCCTCAGCTTCTTTAGAAAGGCAGTGGTCGTCTTGGAGGTGTGTTTGGGGTCGTTATGTTGGAATTCTGCCCTGTGGCCCAGTCTCCAAAGGGAGGGGATCATGCTCTGCTTCAGTATATCACAGTGCATGTTGGCATTCATGGTTCCCTCAATGAACTGTAGCTCCCCAGTGCAAGCAGCACTCATGCAGTCCCAGACCAAGACACTCCCACCACCATGCTTGACTGTAGGCAAGACACACTTGTCTTTGTACTCCTCACCTGGTTGCAGCCACACACGCTTGACACCATCTGAACCAAATAAGTTTATCTTGGTCTCTTCAGACCACAGGACATGGTTCCAGTAATCCATGTCCTTAGTCTGCTTGTCTTTAGCTAACTGTTTGCGGGCTCTCTTGTGCATCATCTTTAGAAGAGGCTTCCTTCTGGGATGACAGCTATGCAGACCAATTTGATGCAATGTGCGGCGTATTGTCTGAGCCCTGATAGGCTGATCCCCCACCCCTTCAACCTCTGCAGCAATGCTGGCTGCAGTCATAGGTCTATTTCCCAAAGACATCCTCTGGATATGACGCTGAGCACATGCACTCAGCTTCTTTGGTTGACCATGGTGAGACCTGTTCTGAGTGGAACCTGTCCTGTTAAACCACTGTATGGTCTTGGCCTACGTGCTGCAGCTCAGTTTCAGGGTCTTCTTATAGCCTAGGAAATCTTTATGTATAGCAACAATTCTTTTCCTCAGATCCTTAGAGAGTTATTTGCCATGTGGTGCCATGTTGAACTTTCAATGACCAGTATGAGAGAGTGAGAGAGATAATACCAAATTTAACACACCTGCTCCCCATTCATACCTGAGACCTTGTAACACTAACGAGTCACATGATACCAGGGAGGGGAAATGGCTAATTGGGTCCAATTTGGACATTTTCACTTAGGAGTGTTCTCACTTTTGTTGCCAGTGGTTTAGACATTGATGGCTGTGTGTTGAGTTATTTTGAGGGGACAGCAAATTTACACTGTTATACAAGCTGTACAGTCACTACTTTACATTGTAGCAAAGTGTAATTTCTTCAGTTTTGTCAAATGAAAAGATATAATAAAATATTTACAATAATGTGAGGGGCGTACTCACTTTTGTGAGATACTGTACATAGTTAAATGTGTTGGCATACAGAATCTATATTTGTAATTGTGAAAAAAATGTTTTCTTTTACCTTAATTAGTGCTTTATTGTGCAGGTCATGTGATTGTTCTCCCTTAATTAGCAGATCACGCACCTGCAGGTGAGAGTTTCCAAATGGGGAGGCTTTTACATAATTTCCGGAAGTGACATATGTCCCTTGTGCATTAGGGTTTCCAAGGAGATGAAATGTAAAAGAATACACAGCAGCATAACGATACTTCTCTGAGAGGACTTGCAGCCATTTACAGCAAGGCTGGCTCTGGAACCCCCTGTCAATCAACAGCAGAGGGTTGGACAGGGCTACACATGGACCATGGAAGTTACAACCTGCCTGTGTCTGACTACGGCATGACGGAGGATGCAAACTGACCATGCTAGCATGGATCAGTTAGCGTGGTCAGTTTTCATCCTGGAGATAGGGAACTGTCAGGTAATCCAGAAGAATAAATGTACACAATAACATATTATACATAATGAGATCCATGTTGCATAACATATAAAATATTCTAAAAAACTAACTTTGGGGAGATACTTGAAAGGTATACACCCCTTGGCAAAAAGTATGGAATAACCACTATTGGAAAATGTTCATTCAATTGTTCAATTGTGTATAAAAAAAATGAATCACAGACATGCCTCAAAACTATTTTCATTTACCGTATATACTCGAGTATATGCCGTCTCAAATATAAGCCGAGGCACCTAATTTTACCACAAAAAAACTGGGAAAAGTTATTGACCCGAGTATAAGCCTAGGGTGGGAAATGCAGCAGCCAGAACACAGGGACAGGGAGCCAGAGCACAGGGATTGTAGCCAGGACACAGGGATTTTAGCCAGGACACAGGGATTTTAGCCAGGACACAGGGATTAGCCAGGACACAGGGATTTTAGCCAGGACAAAAAATGTGCTGAAAAACTCGGCTTATACTCGAGTATATACGGTAACTTTCCAACCTTCTGGTTTTAAGAACCTCTTAAAAAAATAAAAATAAAGAAAACTGTAGTAATTTGCAAGTGTTTTTTTTTCAGATCAAGCAATGGAAAAAAATATGGAATCACTCAAATATGAGGAAATTATTATGGAATCACCATGTACTTTGCATTTCTAAAACAAACACCTGCATCAGATTACATCTGCTTATTAGTCTGCAGTTAAAAAAGGGTTCTTGCACACCTAAAGCCTCGTACACACGGTTCGACGGTCGTACGTACGAACGGCTCAAATCGTATGTTGGTTGTTGTATCTAGCATACTGACTGCACTACACGATCGTACGACCAAAGAAAGAACATTCAGGTGCATGTAATTAGCATCCGGACGTTCCTGACTTCTGAGCATGCATATTTTGCACAATACAACTTGTTGGACCAACTTCTCTGTACACACGATACAACGGTCGTATGACCGCTTGTTGGTACGACCAAGTTTTCTAGTCTGCTCATACAACTCCCATTGTACGACCGTCTTACGGCGGCTGTTCTAACAATCGATTTTGCATACAACGGTCGTTCGTAGGACCTGTTGTATATGATCGTCGTCCTATGTGTAGGAGGCTTTAGTGTGTGCACCAACCTGATTGACATGAATCATGTCTCCAACACGAGAGATGTCAGTTGAAACAAAAGAGATGATTATAAAACTTCTTCAATAAGGTAAAGCATCGTGGAATATTGCAAAAGATGTTGGTTGTTCCCAGTCAGCTGTGTCTAAAATCTGGACCAAGTACAAATCAAATGGGAAGGTTGTACTGGTAGACCAAGGAAGACATCAAAACTTCAAGATAGAAAACTTAAAGCAATATGCCTTGAAAACAGAAAATGCACAACAAAACAAATGAGGAACAAATGGTCAGAAACTGAAGTCAATGTCTGTGAACGAACTGTAAGTCATTGGCTAAAGGAAATGGGATTTACATACAGAAAAAGTCAAACGAAAAGCATCATTAACCTCCCTGGCGGTGTTCCCGAGTGTGGCTCGGGGTGGATTTTCAGTACCAAGAACGGTAACCCCGAGCCACACTCGGGATTGCATCGCTGGATCCAGGCAATGTTACTCACCTTGTCCCCTGGATCCAGCGATGTCCCCCGCAGTGTCTGCGGGCTGTGTCCTCCGCCCGATGACTCCTGTGTGCCAGGCTCCGTTCCCTGCGAGCTTTGCGTCGCACGGGGACGGAGACCGGCGGGAAATTCAAATAGTGAAACACACACAGTACATACAGAACACTGTAATCTCTAAGATTACATTACTGTATGAAAACATTCCACATCCCCTTTGTCCCTAGTGGTTTGCCCAGAGCCCTGCATCCACTTTTATATAATAAATGTCATTCTTTCTGCCTGGAAACATGAGAATGTCCATAGCAACCAAAAAGTGTCCCTTTGTGTCAAAAGTGTTTTCTGATCAGCTAGAAAACACCGATAGTAAATAAGAATGATTTGCAGAATTGAATGATACTGATTTTTGGGGAAATTTATCATCAGAAACTGAAAGTGACGACAGCGACAATTCTGCAAATGAGCAAATTTCTGCGTTTTTGGTTTGATTACATTATTGAATACATTTTATTACTATTATATTATTATTTTTGATAATTATTTTTAGTTATTTATTATATTATAATTTAGACTTGTGCATGGCTAAAAAATTAGTTTTTTTCGTTTTTCGGAAATTCAGAAATTCAAAAAATTCGGAAATTAAAAAAATTCGTAATTCGGAAATTAAAAATTCGGAAATCCGAAATTCGGAAATTCGTGGTAATTCGGCAATTGCGGTAATTCGGCAACTGCGGAAATTTGTAAATTAGCGGTAATTCGGCAATTGCTGTAATTCGGAAATTCGCGGTAATTCGGCAATTGCGGTAATTCGGAAATTCGCGGTAATTTGGCAATTGCGGTAATTCGGAAATTCGGCAATCGGAGCAGACAAAAATCCGAAATTCGGAGATTCGGAAATCCGAAAATTGGAAAAAACTAAGAATATTTGAAATAATAACTAACTAATAACTATTAAATTTTAGGTATTGGAATTTCCTTGAAAGTTTGGCTGTTAATGAACTTAATATGAAATTTAGCACTAATAGTCATAGTTTCAAGAAAATGTCAATACCTATATTTAATAGTTATTTATTATTATTTCAAATATTCTTTTTTATTTCCGAAATTCGGAAATAAGGAAGAACATTTGAAATAATAAGTTATTAATTTATAATTTTTACTTATTATAAATTATAATAAGCTATTATTATTTCAAATGTTTTTCCTTATTTCTGACCTTTGCAATGTGTGACTGTATATATGCATACTGTATGTATGTGTGTGTGTGTGTATACTGGGTGTGTATATACTGTGTGTATATTGGATGTATATTGTATGTATACTGTGTGTTTACATACAATATAAGCACTCCTCTTTTTAAGCTCCATCAGAGTGTGCAGCATTAGGCCAGTAGAAGTAGCTGTGATCTCTGGGCGCGTAGCCTGCATTACTCAGTTCCAGCCCAGACTTGCATCCCTTCCGGTGTCGTAATTTCCGTCTGTGCGTTCCATGCTGGTTCGGCATGAGACTTCCCGGACTCACAATACCCTCTGTGCCTCCAACCATCTCCTTCCAGCAACATGTATTATACCAGTGGAGCCTTCAGGACAGCGGGACTCCCCAGGGCTGAGTACTATTGATGAGCACTTTTACTATTTATACTTTGTGAGGGTTTTTAATCCTGTTACACAGTGGAGGCTGGTGAAGTTTTAGGATGGGGGGGGCGCCAGGCCCCGCCCTTCCTTTTTGACCCTTCCTACTTCTAATAAGCCCCACCCCTTAAAGAATCCACCCACTCCACCCCCTGTATTCCACATATTGTGTCAGGAGTATACAGCTCATCATCACAGGACACAGTATACAGCTCATCATCACAGTATACAGCTCAGCATCACAGGACAAAGTATACAGCTCAGCATCACAGGACACAGTATACAGCTCAGCATCACAGCACACAGTATACAGCTCAGTATCACAGGATACGGGATACAGCTCAGCATCACAGGACACAGTATACAGCTCAGCATCACAGGACACAGTATACAGCTCAGCATCACAGGACACAGTATACAGCCCCAGCATCACAGGACACAGTATACAGCTCAGCATCACAGGACACAGTATACAGCTCAGCATCACAGGTGGGGGCAGTTATGCAGCCAATAACATGGGTGGGGGCAGTTATGCAGCCAATAACACAGGTGGGGGCAGTTATGCAGCCAATAACACAGGTGGGGGCAGTTATGCAGCCAATAACACAGGAGTGGGGCAGTTATGCAGCCAATAACACAGGTGGGGGCAGTTATGCAGCCAATAACAGAGGTGGGGCAGTTATGCAGCCAGTAACACAGGTGGGGACAGTTTGCATCCAATAATACAGGTGGGGTGCATTGCAGAGACCCCCCCGCACTTACCCCATCCAATAGGCAGGCAGGATTGTCCCAGAGATTCGGCATGCGGAGAAGCAGGCTGAGTCTGCAGAGATTCGGCATGCGGAGAGCGGGCTGCCCCCCCCTCGTCAGTCACCGGGCGTTCATGGTCTCTGTGGGAGCGGGAGTCACGTCCGCTGCCACAGCGACCCGCCTCCGGCCACCGCATCCAATCACACTGAGCCGCAGGCTAAGGGAGCCAATCAAAAGGCACTTGTGTGCAGTGTTGCCCACTGTCAGTTTTTAACACCAAAGTAAAAAACAGCTTTTTCCTGTTTTATTGCATACTTTCTTATTGGTGTTATAAAATAGTACAAATCTCAGGGACAGCGTTAAGAACAGCATACTTTGGCAGAGCATAGTTGGCTGTTGAACTGATATTTTTTTTTATATTAAAATGGGCTTGTCTTACTGAGAGCAGTAACATCCCAATCCACTATTCTCTAAATCCTATCAGTTATAGTGCCACATGTAGTTTCAGCAAGCGGTACCAGGCTTGCTTTGACCTGCAGATAAAACTTGCCATGCGGTTCATTGAGGCGGTCCTTGTTCTCGCTCATGAAAAAACTTCTGTGTCGCTAGCCAAGATTCACATTCCTATGTCTGAGAGTTTGATAAAAAATTGCCAGTTGCAGAAAATGTTCTCATTAGGCTAACAGAGGCCGGAGTGAAGGAAAGACTTAATAAACTTAACACAAATAAATCATCAGGACCAGGTGGCTTACACCCAAGTGTCCTCAGAGAACTCAGTCAGGTTATAGCCAGACCATTGTTCCTAATCTTTGTGAACAGCATACTGACAGGATTTTCACCAGATGTTTGGAGAAAAGTCAATGTGGTACCAATATTCTAAAAAGGACAGACACAAATCCTAGACATGTGCAGTTCATTACGTTTCCGAATTGAAATTCGGACACATTTTTCATTATTCGGAATTCGGATGCATCTGAATTACCGAATTACAACAGTAACGATATTAAACGAATCTGAAATAATGATTCAAATTTTCAAAAATTCGGAAGAAATTTGATTCGAAATGAATTCAAAAACAATTCGAATTGAATTTGGAAACAAATTTGAAACAAATTAGAAAAAAAAAACTATTTTCTAAAAAAGAAGTAATATAATAAAAAATAAAATAATAGTAGAGAAAAGAATGTAATAGAATATAATTAAATAAAAATTAATATACTGTATATGACCAACTTCCAAAATTTAAATTTCGAATAGTATAAATTTGAATTTGATAGATTGGAATAGAATCCAAAACAATGGAAAGCAAAATAATAGAAGAGAATAGAATAGAAAATAATAAGGGAATAGGATAGAAAAGCAATAGAATAGAAAAAAATAGAAAGAACACTACCGTCTTCTGAAATTCGAATTTCAAATAGAATGAATTTGAATAGAATCCAACACAATGGAATCCAAAATAATAGAGAATAATAGAATAGAAAATAAGAGAATAGAATAAAAAAGAAAAAATAGAACAGAATAAAATATAGAAAAAATATATAACCATCTTCTGAAATATCAAAATTCCAATAGAATGAATTGGAATCCGAATTTGAATAGATAAGATAATAGAAAAGAATAGAATAGAAAATATGAGAATACAATACAATAGAAAATGATAGAATAGAAAAACAATACAATAAAATAGAAAGAATATATAACCATTTCCCAAAATTCTAATACAATGAATTTGAATAGAAAAGATGAGAATAGAATAGAAAATAGAAAAAATAGAATAGAACAATATAATAGAAAGAATAGAATAGAAAAAACAATAGAAAAGAATACAATAGAATACAATAGAAAGAATATAATACATAACAATCTTTTGAAATTTGAATTTCGAATAGAATGAATTCCAATTTCGAATAGACTGAATTTGAATAGAACGGATTATAATAGAATAGAAAATAATAGAATAGAAAAACAATAGAAACGAATAGATTAAAATAGAATATATAACTATCTATTGAAATTCAAATTTTGAATAGAATGAATACAAATAGAAAAGATTAGAATAGAATAGAAAAGAATAGACTAGAGGATACGAGAATAGAATAGAAAATAATAGAATAGAAAAACAATAGAAAAGAATAGAATAAAATAGAATATATAATCATTTTCCAAAATCCGAATAGAATAAATTTGAATACTAAAGATTAGAATAGAATAGAAAATAGAAAAGAATAGACTAGAACATATGAGAATAGAATAGAATAGAAAAACAATAGAAAAGAATATAATAACATAGAAAGAATATAATATATAACAATCTTCCGAAATTCAAATTTCAAATAGAATGAATTCCAATTTAGAATAGACTGAAATTGAATCTGAATAGAAAAGATTATAATAGAATAGAAAATAAAAGAATATAAAATACGAGAAAATAATAGAAAAGAAAAACAATAGAACAGAATAGTTTAAAATAGAATATATAACCATCTTCCAAAATTCAAATTTTGAATAGAATGAATACAAATAGAAAATATTAGAATAGAAAAGAATAGAATAAAGAATGTGAGAATAGAATAGAAATATATACTTCCGGTTCCGGCGCCTAATGGGAAGGAGGTGAGCAGAGACAGCTCCCACCACCAGCTCCCCTAAATCTGCCTTAAACACCGGCTACGCCTCGAATCACACCACCCTACCCCCCTCCCAGACCGGGGAGACCCACATGGATCGCTTTGTGGAGCGATCATACGCCCGGGCACTCACCGCCACGATTCCGGGAACGGGAGACAAGGCCGCGTCCACAGCTAATATGGCGGCTGGTCCAGGGATCACGTTCGTTCCGCAGGCTTCGAACGATCCTTCTCCGAACGAGCTTTCTCCGAACGAACTTTCCCCAAAAGAACTTTCTTCGGTGCCCACCCCCTCGGATGCAGATCCAGCCGCTCCTGCCAGTATAGCTCAGGCGGTGGTGGCTCTCCTCACCCCTACTCTGACAGCTACAGTGGATGCAGCAGTGCAGAAGGGCATGGAACAACTCCACCTGGAACTCAAGAATCAAGGCCAAAGAATCACTCAAACAGAGGAGAGAATTTCTCTATTAAAAGATGAAGCCGCTGCATCCGCAGCAACAATCGCACGCCTCTCCACCTCTCATAAAGACATATGGCAAAAATTGGACGATTTAGAAAATCGCTCACGAAGAAACAATATACGAGTGATTGGACTTCCCGAGTCGATACCCAATTCACAACTCCATACCATCTGTTCTAAAATAATACCAGAGCATCTAGGTCTGCGAAATCATGCACAGTGGAGTGAGCACACCGCATAGGACGTTTCGTGGATAACCGCGCCAAGCCTCGCCACGTTATAGTTAAGTACCTTAACTACGCAGACAAAAATGCGAATATGCAAAAATTTCGCAGATCTCGCTCACTCATGGTCGATGGCGCGAAACTTTTGCTTTTTGCAGATTACTCTATTGAAGTAATGAAGCAGCGCAAAGCATACTCTGCAATATGCACAACTCTACACGACCAGCAACTCAAATTCACTCTTGCATATCCTGCGATTCTCCACGTTCATCTGCAATCGGGAGAACACCTCACGTTCCATACCCCAGAGGAAGCGGATCATTACTTAAACGAATCACTCAACCCTGATATGGATCAAAGCCCTGCTCCGGAAGGTCCCTCATCCTCAACAAATTCCCAACGACCACTGCAAGCGGGCAAGTACGGATCTCCAGCTAAACCACCATATAAACGCAGCCGTGCGAACCCAAGAGATGAACACCCTGGAATCCGCTGAGATCTACATATATGGACCCAATTTGCGCACCTAAAGGATGGGAAGTATAACTCCCCCTTCTGTTTTTCTTTCCTTTCTTGAACCTTCCTCCCTTTGTTTGATGAGTATTTACCTACCGCTAGTTAAAAACCCAGTTCTTGCCATTCAAAGGCTCACAAGGGTTCCGTGGAAGGACTTTAGGTCTTACCGCATTGACGACATTGTCTACCATGGACCATACAG
Organism: Glandirana rugosa; assembly: GCA_018402905.1. Classification (NCBI taxonomy): domain Eukaryota; kingdom Metazoa; phylum Chordata; class Amphibia; order Anura; family Ranidae; genus Glandirana; species Glandirana rugosa. The sequence continues at coordinate 64,095 of BLSH010185668.1, forward strand.
GCAATGGTCCTCTTTCAGCCTTTCTACTTGTTTTGGCATTGTCAATGTGCCCTTTGTTACCCATACGTTAACATACTGTTTGATATAACCTTTTTTTTGGTAGCAACGGGAGTAGCCGGCCCCCCCTCCCCCTAGGAGCACTCTTTTCAATTGATAAACCCCCTACAACTCCATCATATTTAAGCCAGGTCTCTACCGGAATCAAGGGCTGCGCGCCCCTCCTAACCTCCCCATCTTCCCTCTCAATCCATCTTACCCCCCTTTATACCCCATCTTTCCCGAGGTATAAACTACGGCTCCTCGGGAGACGGAATGGCTGGCTGCACCACTGCTCTATGTAATAGTTGGTTCCCGTTAGGAAAAAAGTGAAGTTGTGTTCCATTTTTGGATTACCCCCCACCCTCCCCTACCCCCATTTCCTCTACAGCAACGAGGTTACCCAATGTGCATTAATTGTATATACCTTGCTTATTTTGTCATACCTTTAGCCTCAGATATAAAGCGATCTTTTGGTGATCCCCTGACGGAAGGGCACCTTGGCCAAACAGGGTTAATTTCCTGCCGACCTTTCATTCTACAACCATTGAACCACAAATGGCTTCCTGTCTTAACGGGGATCACTTGAAGATCGTATCCTGGAACGTCAAGGGATTACGCTCCCCAAGTAAACGCATGATGGTGCTTAGGCACTTAAAACGCTTGAGGGCAGATGTGGCTCTCCTACAGGAGACCCACCTGTCCATAGATGACCTACCTAGGTTACGTAAGCTATGGGTAGGCGATGTACATGGCTCTGCAGCAGTGGGTCGTAAAGCTGGAGTAGTCATTTTACTACATAAATCACTCAGACACACGCTAAGAAAGGTCCGCACTGACGAATCCGGTCGTAAAATCACACTCCACCTCACGCTGGCACATAAAGAGATAGCAATTACTAACATTTATGCTCCTAACTCTCCAGACACTACTTTTTTCCAGGAGTTGACCTCCTGGGTAATGACAGCCCCAGAATCCCTCCACCTGATAGGTGGGGACTTCAACTCCGTTATGCTCACTTCAGAGGACAGGTCTCAACCACGCTTACAAGTACGACCCCAAGCTAGAGAGGAATCTCATACCTTGACGCCCTTAGCACAGACGATGGACTCCATTAAGTTTACTGATATCTGGCGCTTAACACACCCTACAGATTGTGAATTCACCTTTTTTTCCCCTCCCCATAAATCATTCTCCCGAATTGATTACTTTTTCACCTCTTTGGACATGACATACATAGCACGCAACGCTGAAATCCACGATGCAAGAATTTCGGATCATAGCCCGATCTCGATTCATATATTGGGGACCAAACCATCAACCTCCCCACCCATCTGGCGGTTTCCAGTATACCTAAAGGACAGTGACGATTTTAAACACATGCTTTACACATCCTGGGATGAATACACCTCCACAAATAGAGAACATATTACAGACCCAAACTTATTTTGGGACGCGGGCAAAGCATTTCTAAGGGGTAAAATCATTTCATACACAGCCCAATACAAAAAACACGCTAGGCAACAATACAACAAAGCCAGTGAGAAGCTGCGTAAAGCCCACCAAACTCTCTCCCTCAATAGAACCGCGGAAAACATACAGGTCTGGCAAAGCGCAAAACAAGAATAGAAATATAGAACAGAATATAATAAAATAGAATATATATATATATATATATATATATATATATATATAAAACCAACCATTTTACGAAATTCAAATTTCGAATAGAATGAATTCAAGTCGAATTTCAATAGAAAAGGTTAGAAGAGAATAGAATAGAACATTAGAGAATACAATAGAATATAATAGAATAGAAAAACAATAGAAAAGAATATAATAAAACAGAAAGAATATAATATATAACAATCTTCCAAAATTCAAATTTCTAATAAAATGAATTCCAATTTCGACTGAATTCGAATAGAGAAGATTATAATAGAACAGATAATAATAGAAAAAAATTAAGTAGAAAACCATAGAATAAAATAGAAAATAATAGAATAGAAAAACAATAGAACAGAAGATTAAAATAGAATATATAACCATCTTCCAAAATTCAAATTTCGAGTAGAATAAACTTGAATAGAAAAGATTATAATAGAAAATAGAAAAAATAGAATAGAACATAAGAGAATACAATAGAATAGAAAAGACTAGAATAGAAAAACAATAGAAAAGAATATCATAAAATAGAAAGAATATAATATAATCTTCTGAAATTCAAATTTTGATTTTTTTCAAACCCGGTAGAAATGTTTCAAATCTGATTTTTCGAATGCAGTTTAATCTTTCGAATTCGGTAGAATTTTTTCGAATGCGGTCCATTTTTTCAGATTTTTTTCAAATTTGAGCAAATTTTTTCGAATTCGGATACGAAATGGCACGAATCCCGAAAACGAATGTAACGAATGCAACGAATTTAACTAAACAAATTTAGTTAACTAACGAATCGAAACTAAACTAAACAAATTTTTTCATCCTGCACATGTCTAACAAATCCCTGGAAAATACAGGCCAGTCAGCCTAGCATCAATCTAAGGTAAATTATTGGAGGGGATGATAAGGGACTATATCCAAAAATGTATTGAAGAAAAAAAATATCTTAAGTAGTTTACTTTAGAGGTTGGGGGAGGGAATACTTTAATATACCCATTAAAAGCAAGGGAGGCCAGCAGCCTTTCTGAGAGTTGTTTTTCCAACAACTGCACATTCTGGTACTAATATATTCAAATTACCATACCCACTTATGAGGTCTGTAGCGGTGGGCTTTCTCTTGGGCACATAGCTGGGCATTTGCTAGATCCACACTTTTTGCGATTCGGCACTGCGTCGCTTTAACTGACAATTGCGCGGTCGTGCGACGTTGTACCCAAACTAAATTTGCGTCCTTTTTTTTCACACAAATAGAGCTTTCTTTTGGTGGTATTTGTTCACCTCTGCATGATCACCGCTATAAACAAAAGAAGAGCAACAATTTTGCAAAAAAAAACCACATTTCTTACTTTTTGCTAAAATACAAATCCAAAAAAATATATAAAAAAACATTTTTTCCATCGGTTTTGGCCGATTTATATTCTTCCTCATATTTTTGGTAAAAAAACCCACAATCGGCGTTTATTGATTGGTTTGCGCAAAAGTTGCCGCGTTTACGAATGATAAGAATTCATTTCTGGGGTTTTTATTTTTTACTAGTAATGGCGGCGATCTGCGATTTTTAGCGGTACTGCGATATTGCAGAGGACATGTCGGACCATTTTGACACTTTATTCGGGACCATTGGCATTTATACAAAAAAATGTATAAAAATGCACTGATTACTGTGTAAATGCCATTGGCAGTGAAAGGGTTAAACAGCAGGGGGCACTTTAAGGGTTAACTGTGTGCCTTGGGCGTGTTCTAACTGTGTGTGGGCTGGCCTGGTTGGGAGAAGGGGATGATCACAGCTTCCATGTAGAGGAAGGCTGTGATCACCGCCCTTCCCCCTCTATGAGAACAGAGATCCGTGTTTACATACATGGACCTCTGTTCTCTCACTGCGGGGGGGCCATCGCGGGTAGCCAGCGGCGATCGAGTCCCCCGTACCCGCTCCCTGGCCCCCTCGCTGGCACTCCCTGGCACGCACTCACAGCACTAGTTATCATATGACGGCGGTTTGCGATAACGAGCCACTCTGTTGCCGTCAGACTGCGGTCGGCGGTCGGCAAGTGGTTAAGGAAGGAGCTTCTCACACACATGCATAGGAACACACATGCTTACAGGAACTTAAAAACCTTTCTCAACAACAGAACTATCCTTTTGACATGGTTTTATATCCATTTGCCTTTAATGCATTTGTTACCCTAAAAGAAAAAAAAAATGGATCCTGTTCCCAAAGCATGTTATACAGCACAGTGCTTGTGCTGTGTAATCTGGCCCCCTGTAACACCTGGCTGATCCCGCCTGGTTCTGCACACCTCCCCTGTAAACTGACTACATTTTATCATGGCTGCTGAGCCCTGACACCGTGGTCAGTTTACATGCCTCCATCATCTGCTCTCTCCTCCCCCTTTCTCTCTGACTGTCAGCTAGTGACAATGCCCACCCCTCCCCTCCTGCTGCTAAAATTACTTTTAGATCTTCATACAGTCCTCTTCATTTCCTAATGATAGGTGCCCCTGTGTGTGTGCTTTATAAAAAAAAAATGCCGTCTAGATCTTATTTCAGAACTCCGCTCACGTGACCTCTCTCCTCCCCTCCTCCCGGCTGATGTCACACACACAGGGGCACCAATCATTGGGAAACAGATAATATTGTATGTAGAGGATACAGTGGTTAACAAGCACTTTAGCTGCATTTTTGATTATTACACAAGAAAGGTAGGGCTTTTCAATGTTAGCACATAACATAACCAATAAAATGTATTTCTTCAGGTTTAAGATACAGAGAAAAGAAAAACCCATTTAACAGTGACGAGGGTCAATCTGATTCAAGTTTCTCCAAACATTTTTTGATTTATCTCCTACACCTTGAAGAGAAGGAAGGGTGACACAGTAGTAGTGTCAATAAATGATGAAATCAAGTTTTATGGAGAAACAAAAAGTTCAGGAAGTAGTATCGAAGACTCTGGAGTCAAATTGGTGAGAACTTTACCAATAAAAAGGTATTCCTGCAAATTCACAAGATACAGAGAAAATAAAAAAAAAATCACATTTAACAAGGTCCAAAGTAACACTTTATGGATAACAGGGGAGGGCTGGGCCAGGGGGCAGCATGGCAATTGCCCCCCAGGCCACCCCAACTTACATTCGAAATGGCCAGCGGCCATTGCCCGCTGACAATACTTTCTTTTTGTGGAGGAAGTAGGGGCCAGTGGCACGGCCGCCAACTAACTGAAAGCGGGGGGGAGGGCCGGCCCTACCATGGATAATGGCTCCAGGTGGGCTTCTTATGACAGCATCCGTGCCAGGTAAGCAGGAGATCCCCGCTCTTTGTAATCCGGCGGCTCTCCTCTTTCTGCATTGCAGGCTGCTTTGGATGGGCACTAGTGAGGCTGCATTGATGGGCACTGATGAGGCTGCAGGGCACTGATGAGGCTGCAGGGTACTGATGAGGCTGCATTGATGGGCACTGATCAGGCTGCATTGATGGGCACTGATGAGGCTACACCTCCTTTGTTGCTATTAACATTAAATTATGTTACCACATTGTATCATATCTGTCTTGCTTCATAACATCAATATCTATTATAAAACCAGGTGGGCATGGATGGTGAGCTGATTCGGTTGTTCAATAGTCCACTTTACTGGAATTTCCCCCCAGGCCTAAGGCTGCCAGCCCTCCCCTGATAGCTAACCATTGTTAGTCATGCGTAGTCAAGCAAGACTAAAGCTGGATACACTCTATCCAATTTTCTGTAGATTTTTTTCCTTCAGATTTACCAAAACCATAAAATATGAGGTCAAACCTTAGGAGTTTCAGGTAGGCCCTTGCACTGCATGGTTTTGGTCAATCTGAAGGAAATCTGACAACAAAAGTTGGATAGTGTGTATGGGGTCTAAGGGGTTGTTTAATAAAGACAAATAGACTGAGCGCTTTGCAAGTGCAGTTGCTCCAGAGCTTAGTAAATGAGAGGAAGCTCTGCTGACTTCCATTATCCAAATCATGTGCAAGCAAAAATGTGTTTTTTTTTTTCTTGCTTGTGATTGGGTATTCTTTGTAAAGTGAAACCCCACCTCAATTACTAACCTCTAGAGCAACTGCAAAGTGCAGAGTCTATGGGCTTGATTTAATAAAGCTGGAATGTGCAAAATCTGGTGCAGCTCTGCATAGAAACCAATCAGCTTTCAGGGTTTATTGTCAAACCTTAATTGAAGAAGCTGGATTTAGAAGCTGATTGGCTACCATGCACAACTTTTGCACTCTCCAGCTTTAGTAAATCAACCCCTATTTGTCTTTAGTAAATCAAACTCCCTCCCCCAAAATGTCTTTCTAGTAGAGCTGCACGATTCTGGCCAAAATGAGAATCACGATTTTTTTGCTTAGAATAAAGATCATGACTCTCACGATTCTCGCGGTGTAATATATTAAATATACAAAAAAATTGGGCTAACAGCACTGTTTCGTTTTGTGAAAGGGTAATTTTTCCAAAAAAAACAGCGTGTGACATAAAATATTGCAACAACCGCCATCTTATTTTCTAGGGTCTCTGCTAAAAAAATATATATAATGTTTGGGGGTTCTAAGCCATTTTCTAGCACAAAATAATGGATTTTTATTTGTAAACAGCAAGTGTCAGGAAAGATTTAGTCTTTAAATGGTTAAACCAAAAATCTATACAAGGGGAGTTCACTCAAAGTTCATTCCTTTGAAGTAAATTACATTGTATCTGTTTTCTCAGAACTTGGCTCTCTGCCCAGACTTGGCTGTCTCCCCTGAGACTCAAGTCGCTCCGACTTCAAAAGACTTCAGGCACTTGCATTGACATTTATTACTGTCAAGTCACGCTGAGTCGCCCCGCAAGTTGGACCCCATTAACTGCACTGAAAGTCGCGGTAATGCCCAATGGAGATCGTGGGGGGGGGGGGTAGATCGAGATCGCAATTTTAATACGATTAATCGTGCAGCTCTACTTTCTAGTGAGCAATAATAACATAATAACCTAGTTCCAAAATCCCCAGCTTGTGTGCACATGTCATTCTCACGCAGATAACTCTGCACATTGTGTGCAGTGATCCCCAAATTACATGGAATGACACTTACCTTGTAAAACTCAACTAGCATACATTAGTATGGTCATACAGTACTTGTACCATTAGGGTTCAACCAGCATTCCTTTGCTTGGGCATTTCCTCCCTAAAGCTTTTCCTAAATCCACCTGTCTTCTTATTAAGAAATCTCTCTTCTCAGGTTAAAATTGTATTAAACCCCAAAACAAAAATGTAATATATTGCAGCTCATCTATCCTTAAATGGGGTGACTGTAATAGTTTTATTTTTTTCTTGTATTTTTCACTTGGTGATCCAGATAGTAACAAACTTCCTGTCTTAGGCTGGCCATACATTATACAATTTTCTTCTACAACTTTCCTTTAGATTTACCAAAACCATATAATATGAGGTCCCAGCTAAACACTTTTAATTTTGTATGCAATCAGACCGGCCCTTGTACTACATAGTTGAAGGTAAATCTAAAAGGAAATTGAACAAGAACATAATGTATGGCCAGCTTTAGGGTGTATCCACTCTGGATGGTGGAGAAATGGAGATGGCTCTGGACAGTAACATTGTCAATCTGAAGAGAGATTAGTGTTAGATGCACTAGCAGATTTAGATGGGCTAACAAATTAAATCAGAACTCCAGCGAACACTTTTTAAGTAGTTACAGCAATAGTCTTTTTCCCTTTTGCAAATTTTCCCAATTTAATAAAAGCGGATCATTTTAAGCAAACTGTCGGTGTAAAAAGGTTTATCTCAACCCTTTTGCTGGACAATTTGGTCTGTTAAATTAAGTTGAAAAATAACAGACTTGAAAATAAAGAAAAAAAAGTCTAAAAACGAAAACTAATGCTGCCACCAAAATTAAAGTGTTACTAAACCCACAACAGTAAAATCAGTCTGTATATGCAGAATAGCATGCTTGTTATATTCATGTGGAACTTAAAGGGTTAATCCTCTGCATTGTGTAAAAAAAGCTCTTTGACACTATATGGACAGATCCTTCCCTCCTGCACTGTCTATCTTGGCAAGGCCATATAATACAGTGAGGGTTGCCATCCTGCACATGCTCAATTTAGTCTCTATTGCTGGAGAGAACATTTCCTGTTTCTGTTGAACTGTTCAGGTCACATGATACTGACATCACACATGTGGGCGTGTATACAGGCTGTAGTGGAAGTTTCCTCCTACCTGAACACACAGCTATGGACAAACTGTGCAGTTTATCATGGTATACAGATCAGCGAAAAAGGTATATAGTGCCAGTATTTTAATGTAAAAAGAAGATATATAAGCTGTGGGCACTGTAGGGGGGCAGATGAACTATTTTCATATTACTGGGTTTAGTAACACTTTAAGGATTGGTAAGCTGCAACATATTACAATTTTGCTTTTGGGTTTAGATACACTTTAACCACTTCAAGCCCGCCCGCCATCATTTGACGGCGGCAGTTTGAAGTGGCATACCGTTGTTATGGTAGCAGATGGCTACCATAACCCCGGTATCTATTTTTTCAGGCGGCGATTCCGCGTCCGATAAAAGTGGTCTTAGCGGTGGATTCACCGCGAGATCACTTTTATCAGTGGCGGGAGAGGTGCCCCCCGCTGCTTTCTGGTCACCTCCGCCGCTTACCGGACCCACCGGCAGCGGCGGAGATGATCGCGTCCGCCCCCCCAGTGTCTGTGAGCCGAGTGAGCGGCTGAAGCCATTGACTCGACTCCATAACATGGCTGGGCAGAAGCCATGTCACAAGTAGTGTTGAGCGAACCCGGACTGTAACGTTCGGGTCCGTACCGAACTTTAGGGTGTCCATGGCACGGACCCGGACATTTCAAAAATCGTTCGGGTTCGGTCCGGGGTTCTGCTATTTTACTCCACGTGTTGAGAAGCTGCAGGGCAGCCAATCAACAAGCGTTTCACTGGTTTGCCCTTAGAAGCCATCACAGCCATGCCTACTAATGGCATGGCTGTGATTGGCCGGTGCATCATGTGACCCAGCCCCTTTATAAGCTGGAGTCACAGTGCTGCAGTCACATGCTCCTTGGGTTAGTGTAGGGAGAGGTAGCTGACTGCGTGAGGGACAAATTTGAGACATTTTAAGACCTGATCCTGCATCCTGAGATAGATTACTTTACTACTGCTGTCTGTGCTGTTGCTCTGAGGACAGATAGCAGAAATTAGAGATTTCACATACCGCTGCTTTGAGTTGCAGATCAAGCTCTGCATAGAACAACGATCGCTACGATCGTGCTCTACGATCAGATTGTTGGGGGAATTTGAGATTTCAAATACCGCTGCTTAGAGTTGGAGATTTGCAGATTAAACTCTGTCCAACGAAACGATTGTACGTTCGTACACAACGATCAGATTGTTGGGGGAATT
>BLSH010185668.1:111193-123442 GCA_018402905.1 Glandirana rugosa
CTGAGATTTTGTTCTGTACGGTTTGAGTCTTGTCAAATCTATATCCGTTAAACTGTTCTGAGTTTGGCATGTCTTGTTTTAGAGTCCAATGACTGATCGGAAGGGGACCCGAAGGGGAGAGGAAATGTCCTATCCGGTACAGTCCCTTGTCCAGCCACCCTTGAAAGGCACGAATGTCTCTGCCTGGGGGGAAGTCAGGGTTATGAAACAAATGGGAAAGGGGTTTGCAACCCAAAACTAACCTTTCGGAGGTACGGAGTTTATCCCAAATTGCTAGCGATTGTGAGAGCACAGGAGATAGGACCGTTGGGCGTTCTTTGTTTGAGACCCAAAGGAGGTAGTCTATGGTGTGATGAGGGACCGCTTGTCTTTCCACCTGGATCCAGTCCGGCTTTTCTGTTTTAAAATATACTGCTGAGAGTTGCGCTAATCTTGTTGCCTGAAAGTATACCCATAAATTAGGGGTGCCTAGTCCCACTTTTTTCCTAGGGAGAAAGAGAATTTTCTTAGCTAGTCTGTGACCAGACTTACCCCAGATAAACTGTATGACTGTATGGAAGAGAGTTAGGTGATCTTTTCGAATTGCTATCGGGAGGGACCTGAACAGATAGAGAAGCCTGGGTAGAAGGGTAATTTTTACTGAATGTATTCTACCCATCCACAAAAGCTCCCCACCACACCATGATTTTAAGTCCCTCTCTAGCTTCTTATACAGGGTAGTTTCTTGAGTAAATTTGGTCTACCTTGGCCATGAGAGAAACACCCAAATATCTGATTTCACTGTCATTCCACAAAAACTGGAAAGAGCTCTGCAATGTCATTTTCACTTCGTCTGGGACTGAAATATTTAGGGCATGAGATTTGGCAAAATTGACCTTAAGGCCAGAAAATTTTGAGAAATCCTCTAGGGTTGTACAGAGATTAGGGAGGGATGTGATTGGGGATGTAAGGAAAAGGAGGATGTCATCTGCGAAGAGGCCACATTTATGGACCCTTGACCCACATTTGACTCCTTGGATGTCTAAATTGTGTCTAATAGCTATCGCTAAGGTTTCAATTGATATAGCGAAAATCAAGGGGGGCAGGGGGCAGCCTTGCCTGGTACCCCTTGCAATGTCCACCTTGTCTGAGAGATACCCCTGTAACCGGATTTTAGCCGTGGGGAAGAGTAAAGGGATTTAATTAAGTTGGAGAATTTTTCTCCAAAGCCCCACTTATCAAGGAGGGTGAAGATGTAGGGCCAAGTCACTGAATCGAAGGCTTTGTGTAAGTCTAGGGAGAGCAGCATCCTGTTTTGTTTAGGGCCCCCATCCCAATTATATTGTAGGAGCGAGATGAGGTCTATCGCACGCCTGATTTGATCCGGTCCTTGTCTTCCAGGGATGAAACCTACCTGGTCTTTGTGTATGTACTGGTTTATGAAGTCGGCTAACCTTTTGCTGAGAATTTTTTTCATGATTTTAATATCATTGTTAATGAGGGAAATGGGTCTATAGCTTCCGACTTCCTCCGGATTTTTGTCTGGTTTAGGTATGACTGTTATAAATGCCGTGTTCAATTGGGGGTCAAGAGGGGTCCCAGATCTCAAGAAGTTAAAAAATTTGGCCAGGTAAGGGGTCAACGTTTCTTTAAATGTTTTATAGTATAAATTCGGCAGAATCCATTTTTAAGATTATCTATAGCCTCCTCAATCTCCTCCTCCGAAAAAGGTGCGTCCGTCTGGTTTCTATGTTCCCGGGAGAGTTTGGGCAAAGGAAAGTTATCTAGGTATTGGGCAATTTCTGGGGGCTGGAGGTTCAATTCAGAGTTGTATAATTTCGAGTAGTAGCCTTGGAATGTCTCCAGAATCTTTTTGGGGTTCGCCGAGATTTGGGAGGGGCAGTTCCATCATTTTCACACCTCCCATCCCTTTCTTGAACATTAATGGCCTACACATTACATGAGTGGATTAAGGTGACTGTGCTAACTGTGTGGCTATAAAGGCTGGGGTATCTTTTAGACCAAGAGTCTCCAAAATTTTGAAACAAAGGGCTAGTTTACTGCACTTCAAACTTAGAGTGGGCGAGGTGGAAGGTTGCCATTGGAAGCTGAAACAAGGCCATAGGCTTGGTGTTCAGTGGGAGTAAAAAAATATATAATTAGTGTCATTGGAAGGGATAGTGCCCCATCCTTCGTGTCCATGGGAGAAATATTTTCCCATAATTGGTGTCCATGGGAGAATTTTTTCCCGACCTCTGGTGTCAGTGGGAGGAATAGGGCCCCAATTTTTGTGTTATTGGAAGGAATAGATCATCATTGTTTGTGTCAGTGGGAGGAATAGTGCCTCGGATTAGGAGGAATAATGCCCCAAAAGCCAGATAAAGACAAGCAAAGGTTCACTTCCAACGCTTGGGCCGGAGTTTGGAGACCTCTGTTCCAGACCCTTAAAGAACTGAAAAAAATGTCTGGGGCAAACTGTGAAATGTCTTCCACATTACAGAGCAATTTGAAGTTGAATGTGACCAACTACTACGAAATACAAAAGTGAGGGATGCCTTAAAACATGTACCATGTACAAATAAGGACATAACCAAAAAACTACACAGCGCTGACACTGTGCCCATCCTGTAGTAATAAAATGTCATATAGCAGGTTAAATAAGAAGCATTGCAAGATACTTATTCCTGGAGGTATAGGAATAAAATTGTCAATTATTGGAAAATGGCTGACACTATGGTGCTGGCAAGGCTGCTTTCAGTTGTGGACTGGAAATTCACAATCTGTAATGTAGGAAGGAAAAGGAAGAAAGCTCCAAACTGGCATAGTGCAGAACAATTAATTAGGTAAAATACAATATAAAACAAATGGAACTCACAAGCGGGTGAGGGGGAGAGAGAAGTGATGACAGTCCGCAGTTGATTGTAATAAGCTGGGAGCTGTGTGGTGCAGTGAGGAAAAGCGACCCCTAGGTCACAGAGCAGCAGATGACAATATAGAAAAAATATGATTTTATTAAGGCGCAAAAAATGTTAATATACAATACATACAAAGAAGGGGTCAGGGATCAGAGAATGACTAAACCTCAATGGTGAAAACAATAAAGACAACGTTGTCTCAAACAAGGGGGGAAAAAGGTTAGCAGCTGCTCATGCATCTCACCATACATGGCCCAGGGCGCACTCACATTCAACCTAGAGCGGCTATAATGTAACCAGTGCTATTCTGGTGTGGGATGTAGCTGGGCTGGGAAGGACGGGAGACTCAAATGCAAGGCAGTATACTGGAAGACTAGGTGACAAATGTCCTCGATATACCAGGGTGTCAGGGATGGTGGGACCCACTGATCAAATAAAGGTCCAATGGCTGGTAAAATGTAACACAGAAAGTGCACTGTGGTAATGATGGATCAACACAGGGAATAGTTGACTCCGCAGCAATCATCCATGCCAGCTGTCTTCCTCTGACAGTGACATAGAGACAGAGAAATCAGTGGGTTTTTTAGAAGAAGTGAAAGTGGAGGAGTTGGACCCAGACCCCAGGAAAGTAACGACATCTATAGCCAAGAGCAGGGAAATAAAAAGAAACACCGACGTAAAAGGAAAAGAAAAAGAGCTGACCAAAACATGGCAGGGCGGACGCTTGAGAAACCAGCAGAAACGTCAGAAATAGAATCCGTAGATAATGGGGAACAGGGTCTACAATTTGTCAACTTGTCTGACTTTCCCTTGAAGGACACGCATGTCCAGGTTCTCAAACGAGGACTGACCTTCTCACCCTCGTCAACAATGAACAAATTCGATGTATTTAAGGACATTAATATGTTCCTGCGTAAGGTCGTATTTAGATTATGGCACGACCAATCAGGTAAGATGAATGCCACTGTGGTTGACGAGGGTGAGGATGAGGCCCTGGAGATCCTTATGTCCTTGTGTGATGAGCTTTCAGAGGAAGAAACTAGTGCAACTGAAACACGTCCTTTAAGACGAGATGCCGGTTTACAAATTAAATCTACCAAAATGCCCCCACTGTCAAGACATAAGAGATTACAAATTTTTCTGGATTTAATTCAAAGGGATTTGGCCAAAGTGAATTGGAAGCGGCTTGGGCTGGACAATTTATCCAAAATAGAACGAAAAGCACTAAAGGAATTGGAAAATGCCCCCAATTTGGTCATAAAAAAGAGTGACAAAGGTGGGAATGTGGTCCTCATGAGCGAAAAATTATATGAAGATGAAGTCTTCAGACAGATAAAAGATACCCAAACTTATGAAAAACTCAAGGAAAACCCATTCCCCCACATTGTAAATGACCTTAATTACCATATCACTATGGGCAAGGAAGCGGGCCTGATCTCTAAAAAAGAGGCTGATTATTTAAAAGTAAGCCATTTCAATACCCCTACCCTGTACATACTCCCCAAACTCCATAAATCTCTAACCCAACCCCCCGGCAGGCCTATTGTGTCTGCCGTAAAAGGTCCCTTGGAGAAAGTGGGCAAATATGTGGACTCCCTGATTAAGGACTTGGTCTACAACTTGCCATCATATGTCAGGGATACAAGGGACGTTCTCCTAAAATTGCTCTCCATACGGGTTCCCACAGGGGCTAGATTAGTGCGGATAGACGTGGAGAGCCTCTACACGTCTATCCCCCACATCTGGGGCATAAAGGCTGTCTCAGAATTCCTTGAAGATGCACACCCGGATTTGGCAGCCCAGAATGAATTTATCTGTGAGCTACTTGAGTTTATGTTGCAGAACAACTGCTTTCAATCCTTAGGCACTAACTATCGCGAAATCCGAGGCACCAGCATGGGAGCACCAAGGGCCCCGGCCTATGCCTGTTTGCATCTGGGCCTCTGGGAAAAGGACACAGTGTACCAATCCTCTATGTACCTCAGCCACTGTATGGTGTGGCTGAGGTACATAGACGATGTGCTCATGGTGTGGACGGGTACGGAGATTGAATTAAATCAATTTATAGTCAAGTTGAATGATAATCAAAGGAATATTACCCTTACCTACTCACACAGCGAGAGTACACTGGCCTTTTTGGACCTTAGGTTGACCATCAACCAGGGCCATATTAGGACTCAGACATTTAGAAAGGACACTGAAGCTAATACCCTGCTATTTGCCCAAAGTAATCATCCGAGGCCCCTTATTCATGGAATTCCCACGGGACAGTTTTTAAGAATAAGGAGGAACTGCTCCGATGATTCTGAATTTAAGAAAGAAGCAGACGAAATGTACGGAAGGTTTAGGGAGAGAGGAGGATATCCCCACAAAACCCTCAGAAGGGCCAGAAAAAAGGCCTTTATGAAAAAATGCGTTGATCTACTTGGAGACTCTAAATCAGGCTCCCCAAGTAAGGATCAATACACGAGGATAGTGACTAAATTTGGAACACAATGGAGGGAGGTCAGTGACATCATTGGAAAACATTGGCCGGTTTTCACCCTTCACCCTTTTCCGCGCATTGTCGGACCTAGGCCCCTGCTGACAGCAAGGAGAGCTAGAAATTTAAGTGACATGTTAGTCCACTCTGAACACGTGAGGTCACTTGGACAAAGTAATTGGTTGACTGATGCCCACCCAACGACTGGAATGTACGCATGCGGACATTGTCATATCTGCAAATATGTACATAAGACTAAAGAGTTCTTTAATTCAGATGGGTCAAAAAAGTTCGAGATAAAGCACTTTATAAATTGTTCCACAACCAAAGTAATTTACATGTTAACTTGCCCATGTAAGAAAAATTACATTGGTAAGACCAAAAGCGCCCTCCAGGTTAGAATAGGTGAGCACCTATCCAGCATCAAAAAGAAGGATGATGATCGACCTATCCCACTACACTTTGCCCAATATCATCAGAGAAATCCTAAGGGACTCACGGTAAAAGGGATTTATGCGTTGAACCTACCATCTAGAAGAGAGGACTATGATCGAATCCTCCTGCAAAAAGAAACAATGTGGGTATACAATCTCGGGACCTTGAGCCTTTGTGGCTTAAACACCGAGTGTAGCTTGCAACCCTTTTTAGAGGAATAGTTCTCCTCATGGATATTTTACTTTTATAGGTAATCAAAACCGAGAGATATATATATAGGAACATAGCCTCACTAAAATTCCTGCTCTATCTCTAGACTCTGCTACTGGGGATTTACTGCCCTCTATTTTCTGTGGATGCATTACTCTAGCACATACAAGAAGTTATCTATTAAAATACTGAACCTCAGCTAGGCATTTTGTAAATAACATTAATTAATCTTGTTTAAGTCTTACTGTGGTGCATTGTGCTATGCCTATAGTGACTGCTCTTTGAATGAGTTCTATGACCTTCTTTTTCAAATTATTTCTTAATAATATAGCTACTAACTATCTATTCTCCCAATCTGTTGGTGACCTTTTTCTGTGTTTTTATTTCTTATTATGTCTCCCCTTCTTTTTGTGATGAATGCCAGTAAGTGAGAGAGATGACTGTTGAGACCCATAAGTTCTGGCTAGCTACTTAGAAAACTCCTGTAGGTATATACATTTGTTTATTTAACAGCTTGTCTATCAGGCGTTCCAGAAGAGTGACATCTAATGGCTACTTAGGAGTACTACACACTAATTACCCAAGGATATAAATAGCCCCGTCCTCCAGCTTCTCCTCAGCTCTGAGGAAATTGGCGTCTAAGCCAATGAAACGCGTCAGTGGTGCGTCATCACGCACGTGACGTGGGAGGGAAGGAAAGGAAGGGCGGAAGTTATCCGGCGCACGGAGACTCTCGGACCATGTGACGTCCACCGGGATTAGTCGTCTCAGCTGATCTCTGCTGAACTGTTCAAGTTCCTGCCCACACATGCCGGCACACGCCTGGGAGAACTACGAGTATGCCCACCACGCCTTGAGGTCACCTCCATCACGGGACTATTTAGGAGCATAGCTCCGGAGATACGCAGGATCGGGTGAGGCAATTCAATTTTATACTCTATCACTCATAGCGACTCCCAGTGCCTTATGCTGTATGTGAACACTGAACTATCTTCACTTGATCGCTGAGTTGCTCTAGCCACGGCTGGCATGGATGATTGCTGCGGAGTCAACTATTCCCTGTGTTGATCCATCATTACCACAGTGCACTTTCTGTGTTACATTTTACCAGCCATTGGACCTTTATTTGATCAGTGGGTCCCACCATCCCTGACACCCTGGTATATCGAGGACATTTGTCACCTAGTCTCCCAGTATACTGCCTTGCATTTGAGTCTCCCGTCCTTCCCAGCCCAGCTACATCCCACACCAGGATAGCACTGGTTACATTATAGCCGCTCTAGGTTGAATGTGAGTGCGCCCTGGGCCATGTATGGTGAGATGCATGAGCAGCTGCTAACCTTTTTCCCCCCTTGTTTGAGACAACGTTGTCTTTATTGTTTTCACCATTGAGGTTTAGTCCTTCTCTGATCCCTGACCCCTTCTTTGTATTTATTGTATATTAATATTTTTTGCACCTTAATAAAATCATATTTTTTCTATATTGTCATCTGCTGCTCTGTGACCTAGGGGTCGCTTTTCCTCACTGTGGGGGTTCTTCTCCCCTTCCCTCACTCTGGGGTTGTTTTTTCTAAATTGTGGCTTTTTGACCCTTGGTCTGCACAGGCTGATAGTTCAGCCAGTGATGCGGCAGATTTGGATTTAACTTTTCATTGTGGCCATCATTCCACTATGTAGTAGTCCCGGGGTAGTAGATCCGGATGGGGTAATTCTTTTTCTTGTAGCTGTGTGGTGCAGGGCAGCCTGACGCCGGTCTCCCTGCACGGACTCCAGGTTCATCTTGCTCCACACCACAGCCGGCCTTCTCCTCCACCAAGGACTACCACACAGCTCCCAGCTTATTACAATCATCTGCGGACGGTCATCAATTCTCTCTCTTCCTCACCCGCTTGTGAGTTCAATTTGTTTTATATTGCATTTTACCTAATAAATTGTGCTACACTATGCCAGTTTGGTGCTTTCCTCCTTTCCCTTCCTATGTGCAAATAAGGTTCTCTAAAAGATAAATAATTCACAAAATTGCAATTTAAGAAGAAAAAAAGAAGTTGTTGCATAAAAAAGTCCCTTCCTATACTGACCATTAGGATGCTTCCACATGGCCACAAGAGGGTTGTACAGCTTATATTGTGGCATATCTCTCTGCCTAGAAGTGGCAACCCATCTGTATGGGTATATATTCAAATCCCATTGTTTTCATGCGTACTAGGAAGACCAACGAATAACATATCGTATATACTCGAGTATAAGCCGAGTTTTTCAGCACATTTTTTGTGCTGAAAAAGACCCCCCTTGGCTTATACTTGAGTCAGTGTCTGTGGGTGATCAGTAGATTCACATTAAATAGAGCCGTGCTGCTTCTAAGAGCCGTTCTGTGCTTTGTAAATGTGATTAAACACATTGGAATGCAGAGAATGCTGAGAGAGGTGTCAGATTCTCAGCTTGATGTCGGGAGGTGGGCGGGACAAGCTGATGTTAGCTGTTCAGTCCCGCCCACCTCCTGATCTCCGTGAAGAGCTGCAGCTCTCTCTCTGCATTCTCAGCATTCTCTACATTCCAATGTGTTTAATCACACTTACAAAGCACAGAACGGCTCTTAGAAGCAGCACAGCTCTGTTTAATGTGAGTCTACTTTACTCATCCCTTATGTGTTCTGGCTACAGTCTGTGTCCTGGATAAAATCCCTGTGTCCTGGCTACAATACCTGTGTTCTGGCTACAGTCTGTGTCCTGGCTAAAATCCCTGTGTCCTGGCTACAATACCTGTGTTCTGGCTACAGTCTGTGTCCTGGCTAAAAAGTCTGTGTCCTGGCTAAAATCCCTGTGTCCTGGCTACAATACCTGTGTTCTGGCTACAGTCTCTGTGTCCTGGATAAAATCCATGTGTCCTGGCTGCAATACCTGTGTTCTGGCTACAGTCTCTGTGTCCTGGATAAAATCCATGTGTCCTGGCTACAGTACCTGTGTTCTGGCTACAGTCTCTGTGTCCTGGATAAAATCCATGTGTCCTGGCTACAATACCTGTGTTCTGGCTACAGTCTCTGTGTCCTGGCTACAATCCCTGTGTTCTGGCTCCCTGTCCCTGTGTTCTGGCTCCCTTTCCCTGTGTTCTGGCTGCTGCATTTCCCACCCTAGGCTTATACTCGGGTCAATAACTTTTCCCAGTTTTTTGTGGTAAAATTAGGTGCCTCGGCTTATATTCGAGACGGCTTATACTCGAGTATATACGGTACTTAGAGTGTGCAGCTCAGCGCTAAATAGTTAGAAAAAATGTGTACTGCAATAGTTGACTTACGAATGATTCAATCAGTCCAAATAGTGTTATAAGTCCCAATATAGTCCAATATATGGAATATCAGAGGTCATTTGCACATAAAAGTGTCCTAAGTATAGCTGCTCCTGGTGATGAGGCTGCTTCTATAGCGGGCTGGGAATCCAATGGCTGTGGAAACAGAATGCAGGGAAAGGAAAAGAGAGAAGCGCCAAACCACCTCTGGTGCAGTAATGTTTTATTGGAATAAACAAAAGTAAGACAATATAAAAATACACTCACAATGGATGAGTGAATACAGGCTTGTCAGGTGGATGGTGTCAACACAAAGGCATCCAGGACACAGGAGTGGGCGCCGTGTGTGAGTCTCTGCTGTGGTCACAGTGGAATCAGGAAGACATCAGTCGGGTCACTCGAGGAGGAGATGGAGTGCAGCTGTCAGACCTGGTATAGCCTGCCATGATAGTGGTCAATAGAATCGTGTTATGGAGGCAAGGCCACGCCTCCTTCATCAGCCTGACGAAGGAGGCATGGCCTTGCCTCCGAAACGCGTTCATCGTGAGTGTATTTTATATCTTCTTACTTTTGTTTATTCCAATAAAACATTACTGCACCAGAGGTGGTTTGGCGCTTATTTCTTTCCCCTTTGGTACTAGGAAAACCTGCATTTGGGGCACGGAGTAAGTCCTGGTTACTTATGTAAACAATGGGACTTGCATATGTAACATTAAATCTGGGGCTTCAGTAAGCATGTTGCTGATTTGTACGTGTATGATGCACTGCAGGGAAATACGCCCGAATGCATGCTAAATGGTTCTCTTACGGCCATGTGCAAACGGCTCTAAAAGTGACCAATCTGTAGAAGGCCTTCTTACAGAGTGTTCAAAGTCTTCTGTCTCCACTGGAGAAAATTGAAGTTGAAGACCACCTTGACTGATGACATCCTGACTATATTGAACAAGCGCTTTCTGACCTTTATTTACTTAAAGGTCATGGCTCTGCGATGATTGTGTAATCTAAATGTGGTGGTGGTCATCTGATGCACAATTTATGAGGAGGATGTGGAAGATCTGAAAGCTCCCTTGGTGTGGGGATGGATCATTATTTGTGAACTTTTGCAATTTCCAGGGAACTCAAAGTCCATGGAAGGTTGGCTGCTTTGATTCACACCAAGCTTCCCTGGACTTTTCTATGCTCCAATCACTTGGTTATCTTGACATTGTTATTGTGGGATTGGTTTGGTTTATGCACTTATGCTAGAAGCCTGATTTGACAATGTATTTTAATAATAATAATATGCTTTTCTAAATGTTTTTCATGGATTATGTAGTTCAAAAAAATAATTTATTTTAACCATTGGGTGCCTATAAAAATCAATGTTTTCATGCATTTCCTTAGTGTAGATTTAGGATGTGTACTAGACTTGTGCATGGCTAAAAAATTAGTTTTTTTCGTTTTTCGGAAATTCGGAAATTCAAAAAATTCGGAAATTCGGAAATTTGGAAATTAAAAAAATTTGTAATTCGGAAATTCGGAAATTAAAAATGCGGAAATCCGAAATTCGGAAATTCCCGGTAATTCGGCAATTGCGGTAATTCGGAAATCCACGGTAATTCGGCAATTGCGGTAATTCGGAAATTTGCGGTAATTCGGCAATCGCGGTAATTCGGCAATTGCGGTAATTCGAAAATTCGCTGTAATTCGGAAATTCAGCAATTGGAGCAGACGAAAATCCGAAATTCGAAATTCGAAAATTCGGAAATCTGAAAATTGGAAAAAACTAAGAATATTTGAAATAGTAACTAACTAATAACTATTAAATTATAGGTATTGAAATTTCCATGAAAGTTTGGCTGTTAGTGAACTTAGATATGAAATTTAGCATCAATAGTCATTCTTTCAAGAAAATTTTTCAATACCTATATTTATTTAATAGTTATTTATTATTATTTCAAATATTCTTTTTTATTTCCGAAATTCGGAAATAAGGAAGAACATTTGAAATATTAAGTTATTCATTTATAATTTTTACTTATTATAAATTATAATAAGCTATTATTATTTCAAATGTTTTTCCTTATTTCTGACTTTTGCAGTGTGTGACTGTATATATGCATACTGTATGTATGTGTGTGTGTGTGTGTGTGTATACTGGGTGTATATATACTGTGTGTATATTGGATGTATATTTTATGTATACTGTTCGTTTACATACAATATAAGCACAGTATGTACACACCCAGCATGCACACACACATACATGCAGTATGCATATATAATACAGTCACACACTGCAAAGGTCAGAAATAAGGAAGAACATTTGAAAAATAATAGCTTATTATAATTCATAATAAGTAGAGTTGAGCGAACCCGAACTGTAAAGTTTGGGTCCGTACCAAACTTTTGGGTGTCCGGGACCCGGACCCGAACCCGGACTTTTCAAAAAAAGTCCAGGTTCAGGTCCGGGGTTCTGGTAATTTTACTAAGAGTTCTGAAAAGTGCTGTAAAAAAGTCCTGGAAAGTCCTAGAGGTCTGCAAAAGGAAGGAAAATAGGGGTAAGGGTCGGACAAGTGCCCTACAAAGAAATGGGGATAGGGAAACTTAAAATAATTAAAAAAAAAAATAACATAAAAAAATCAAAAATGGAGGTGGATGTGGACTTAAGAACAGTGATATGGCTTCTCCCAGCTAATTTATACTTTTATCACACAGTTTTAAGATGATTGTACATTCTACAATCATCTTAAAACTCTGTGTGAAAAGTATACATTAGCCGGGAGAAGCCATATCCCTGTTCTTAGAACATCTGCAAACTGTGTGTGAAAACTATCAATTAGCGGGGAGAAGTCATATCACTGTTCTAAGAACAGTGATATGATATATCACTGTTCTTAGAACAGTGATATGGCTTCTCCCCTCTAATTGATCGTTTTCACACACAGTTAGAAGATAATTGTAGAA
>BLSH010185668.1:130025-144939 GCA_018402905.1 Glandirana rugosa
TGACCCCCGTCAGTTGAGTCCCCCCTTACATCAGGTGCCCCCAGTAAAGTCCCTTCTTACACCAGGTGCCCCCAGTAGAGTCCCCCCTTACACCAGGTGTCCCCAGTGGAGTCCCTCCTTACATCAGGTGTCCCCAGTGGAGTCCCTCTTTACACCAGGTGCCCCCCAGTAGAGTCCCTCCTTACACCAGGTACCCCCAGTGGAGTCCCTCCTTACACAGGGTGTCCCCAGCGGAGTCCCTCCTTACACCAGTTGCCCCCAGTGGAGTCCCTCCTTACACTAGGTGTCCCCAGTGGAATCCCTCCTTACATCAGGTATCCCCAGCTCTTCCTCATCTCGGTGGACACAGACCCACTGGCAGCAAGCCACAGGGCGAGGGGTTGGCGGCAGCTCCATTTTTTATTTGCAGGTCTCTTTCCCCTGTGTTCAGTGGAGAGGGGAGGGGCCTCCGATCTGTGCAGCTAACTGGCTTCAGTGTACAAGAGAATTGTCTACTTGTACACTGAAGAGAGAAGCTGATTGGAAGCCCCTATCGGAGGCCCCTCCCCTCTCCACTGAACACATGGGGAAAGAGAGCTTGCGACCATATTTTTGTAGCCAGAAGCTGCGACTGATGCCAAATAAAGTCCCGATGCCCATGACAAAAGCAAAATCTATCCCAATTTCTATTGGGACAGCCTCAGATCGGGAGGAGGGTTCAAATATTGGGATTGTCCATGGAAAAATCGGGACTGTTAGCAAGTATGCACCAGGGACTCCTGGATTTAGCCCAGGAGATATATAAGGAGGCCGCACACACAAAAGTGTAATCAAACACATCGCTCAGATGCAGGATAGGATAGCCATGCCCATAGTTCAGGAACATATGCAGCATGCAGAAGAAGCATAGGCCAGAGTTTAAGACCAATCTGCTAAATTCAGAACCTTTAACCCAGGAGGAGTCCTGGTTTTGGTGTCCACTGTAGAGAGTGCATTTCTGGCAAAGTGTCAGAGCCCCTGTATAATCAAAAAAGGGTCTGTGATGCCAAATATCAAGGGTTTTGGGAGGGATAAAGCCTCCAGTCCTAGGTCTACATTAGGTCTGGCTCACACGTATGCAATTTGCTTTTGATCCTTTGTTTCTGTAGTACTTTTTGCAGTGCGTTTTGTATTTTTGCAAACGCGTTTGATGCAAAACACATCAAAAACACATTACATTCTTTTCTCCAGTGTCTCCATTAAAATCTATTGAAACAAATACACACCATTTTGCATTTAAAAAAGTCCCTGACACTTTCCAAAAATGCAGCGGCTGAAAAAAGCATAGATGTGAACATGTCCCCAAGGAGACCATGTTAAATTGACTACTGACATAATGCTAACAAGGTATCTGTGTTGTTTGGTTGGGGAACCCATTGTGGTGTGCTCTGTTAGTCAGGAACTGATAAAAGTTTAGTTGCTGGCTCAGATGTGCAGATATTTTGTTTATTTTATGCAATGGACTTGCTGTATGAAGCACTCCTGCATAGCTTCCAACTGTCCCTGATTTTGAGGGACTGACCCTGATTTGGAAAGTCCCTTTGTCCCTTTTTCCTCCTCATTTGTCCTTCATTTTGGTCTGATCTATATAGTTGTATATAAAATGCACTACTTATCTATAAAAAAAAGTGTTTCCAGTGCTAAACCTTTCATCCAATTTCTAAATTGCTGCATTTGTAAATTCCAAAAGCCAATATAAAGCAATAGTAGTGGTAAAAAAGCATTTGTGGGTTTAACCAACCACTTCTTTTCTGTACAGTTCTCCTTTAAGGGGGCGGGTGTCCTATGTTCACATAGTTTTGCTAATCGGTGTCCCTCATTCCTATCTCAGAAAGTTGGGAGGTATGTTCCTGTATTAACCACTTAAGAACTGGCCCATAGCCGAATGACGGCTACAGGGCGGTTGCTTAATTCTGGGAGGGCGTCTATGGATCGCTGTGAGCGGCCTTTCACTACATGATCGCTCCGTCAAATGACGATCACATGTAAACAAGCTGGTGCTTTCACCGGCTTTTCTCTCTCCTCTCCGCACCGATCGGTGCATTGTGAGAGGAGGGGGGTGGGGAGAGAGGACGTGTGCAGCATTCTGGGCGATGTGCAATGCCCACAGCGCTGCTAAGCGACAATGGGGGACAGGCTGCACCCCCCACCATCCATCCACCACCCACCCAGCCATCCTCACCACAGCCACCCTCACCCCATCCAGCCATCCTCACCCCATCCATGCTCACCCACCCAGCCATCCTCACCCCATCCATGCTCATCCACCCAGCCATCCTCACCCCATCCTTGCTCATCCATCCATGCTCAGCCACCCATACATCCATCCATGTTCACCCATTCAGCCATCCTCACCCAGGAATGCTCAGCCATCTAGTCATACATGTTCATCCACCCATCCATGCTCATCCAGCCATCCATGCATGCTCATCCACCCATCCATGCTCATCCAGCCATCCATCCATGCTCACCCATCCATCCATCCTCACCCACCCAGCCGTACTCACCCAGCCATCCATGCTCACCGATCCATCCATCCATGCTCATCCAGCCATCCGTTTTCACCCAGCCATCCATCCATGCTCACCCAGCCATCCATCCATGCTCACCCACCCAGCCGTGCTCACCCAACCATCCATGCTCAGTCATCCTCATCCGTGCTCATCCATCGCCATCCATGCTCATCCATCGCCATCTGTGCTCATCCATCCACATCCGTGCTCATCCATCCCCATCTGTGCTCAGTCATCCTCTTCCGTGCTCAGTCATCCTCTTCTGTGCTCATCCATCCTCATCCGTGCTCATCCATCCCCATCCTTGCTCATCTATCCCCATCCACGGCTCATCCATCCCCATCCATGGCTCATTTGTGCCTCATTCATGCAGATCCATACCACATCAGTTCTCATCCGTGACACATCCATGCCATTACAGTGCCCATCTGTGCCACTACAGAGCCCATCCATGCCACTACAGAGCCCATCCATGCCACTACAGTGCCCATCCATGCCACTACAGTGCCTATCCATGCCACCATAGTGCCTCACAATAGTGTAAAAGATAGTCAAATTAGATTTGAAATGTATGCCCCTAGAACACCTGACGATGCTCCCTACATGTTGGGCCTCTGTATGTGGCCAGGCTGTGTAAAAGTGTCACACATGTGGTATCGCCATACTCAGGAGGAGTAGCAGAATATATTTTGGGGTGTAATTTTTGCTAGGTACATGCTGTGTTAGAAATATTGTATAAATGGACAACTTTGTGTAAAAAAAAAAAAAAAAAGTGTTTTCATTTTCTTTCCACATTTTCCAAAAACTTGTGGAAAAAAATGACATGTTCAAAAGACTCATTATGCCTCCTAGAATATAGGTTGGGGTGTTTGCTTTCCAAAATGGGGTCATTTTTTGGGCGTTTCAATTGTCCTGGTGCTCCAGGGCCTTCAAAAGTGCAAGAGGTAGTCAAGAAATTATATGTGCAACTCATGCTCCTAGAATGCTTGAAGGTGCTCCCTGCATGTTGGGCCTCTGTATGTGGCGAGGCTGTGTAAAAGTCTCACACATGTGGTATCCCCATACTCAGGAGGAGTAGTAGAATGTGTTTTGGGGTGTAATTTGTGGTATGCATATGCTGGCTGTGAGAAATAACCTGTTAACATATGACAATTTTGTGAAAAAAAAAAGAAAAACAAAATCTTCATTTTGCAAAGAATTGGGGGAAAAAATTACAACTTCAAAAAACTTACCATGCCTCTTACTAAATACCTTGGAATGTATACTTTCCAAAAATGGGTAATTTGGGGGGTATTTCTACTTTCCTGGCTTGTTAGGGCCTCAAGAAATGAGATTGAAAAACACTGAAAAAAGCGGTGCTGGTTGAGAGACCAAAACAAATTCTACCTTCCCCTTTACATTGTAAATGGATCTAGGAAAGTATCCCCCAATAGGGTTTAATGGCAGAAAAAAGAAAAAAGAAAAAATAAGATTGTCCAAACAAATTAGTATAGAAATGATTTTTTACATTTTATTTATAACAACGATTAACATGAAAAAATTGACGTTGATTTTTAAAAAAAGAGACAATGAAAAAAAAAGGGACTGGTTGTACAGCAGTGGGACATGTATTACATATTATCAACCGCAAAGGAAAAGGAGAAGGAAATTGCCATACTAAGCAGCCATAGGGCCGCATGTGGTCTCCTACGCGTTTCAACCCTTTTGGACGTGTATCTAGGTCTTTCTCAGGGGGATCATAGGCATAACCCTTTCTATGAAGATATTAAATATAATTAAGTCAAAAAATACATTACACATAATAGTAAATAAACAGTTAATAATACATTTGAAACACTTACATCACTGCAAATGATTATAACAGACAGGTCCCAAATAACCAGAGCTTGTTAAAAGAGTAGTTCAGGGGCGTGGCCTGATGCAGAGCCGAGCAGACGCGTAAGCTCAGAGCTCCAGCCGACGACGGGGAAAAACGGCACATAGCAGCTCATACACAGCGACTCAGGACCCGCTGAAGTGGGGTTCCGGAACGGGTCACCTTCGGGATCATGTCGAGGAAGCGTAAGAACCATAAAAAGCCACAGCGCTTAACAGACTTTTTCTCTCCGGGCCAGGGCGGGGGGAAGCAAGATGGCGCCGGGGCCTACATCTCCCCGGCTGCCACGCCACGCCATCCTCAACAGGCTAAGGAGACTCAGCCCAAACATAGGGGTTCCCCTAACAGCCACTCACCCTGCCCTTCTATCCCAGCATCTAACAGCCCTGCCAAGGCTAAACTCAGGCTGGATGCCAATGGATTCAGCCCGGAGGAGCGCTCCGTGTCCAAATCTGGAGACAACACAAGGGAGATGCCGGATTCGATTGAATCCTTCCCCACGCAGAACCAACCCATCCTGGACACGGTCCTTAAGGATATACTGCTCTCCCTCAGAAGCACTATCCAAACAGACATAGCTTCGTATATGCACAAATATCATGAGGATATTCAGGCGGTTGAGGAGAGAGTTACACACATCGAAATGAAAATGGGAGACTATGCCACAACCATAAACGACCTTGTGGACGCCCACAAGGATAAAGAGAAAGATTCAGAATGGTTAAAAGCAAAATTAGCAGACTTAGAGGACAGGACAGGAAGAAACAACTTTAAGATAAGGGGGATCCCCGAATCGGTACAGCAATCAGATCTGAGAGACTTTGCAATGACTATGTTTAAAAATCTCATACCAGGCCTCACAGATCTGGACGTTTATAATCGATAGAATCCACCGCCTGCCGAAACCGGCACACCTGCCAGACCAGGTACCCAGGGATGTGATCCTCAGACTACATTTCTTTCATATCAAAGAAGCCCTCATGACAGCAATGCGTAATCAGCTTAACATCCCCCCACAGTACCAAAACCTACAATTCTACGTCACAATATACATTACAAAAGCGAAGGAACCTAAACACAGTGACAAAAATTCTGCGGAACCATAAGATCATTTACAAGTGGGGATACCCTGCAAAACTCACGATCACTAGAAATAACCGTACCTTCACTGTGAGTTCTCTAGACCAAGGCATAGCTCTCCAAAAAGAATGGAAAATCCTTCCCGAACAGGCCAGTGACTCTCCTCCCCATTCCTCCCCGCCACACATTGATCCGGAATGGAAAGTAGTCACCACCAAAAATGCCAAATCACACAATTAAGTTTATGGGCTAAACGTTCAAACATATCCCAGCGGTCGGCCGGTTAGTTCACAGGCTAAGACTTAACCCTCCATGCAACTTAGCAGCGCTAGGCTGCCTCCGGGTAGGAAATACCCATGGTGGTTTGCATATAATGTTAACCACTGCTTTGTTTACTGTTTATTGTTCCTTTTTCTTTTATACTTCTCTTTTTTCACCTTCTCCTATGAGACCACGAATGAGGATGTGGTGTGTGACACGGTCGGGACTCCCAATTGTCCGCCAAGCTACAAAAATGGATTTCGTAGGCTGCCCCCACCTTGGGGTACTTGTTGGAACAAAATCACCACAGGGAATGCATCGAACTGTGAGTACATCTCTTCACTTATTGATCCGAAGAAGACATTCCTCCGGCGGGCTCAAGCAAGCACACTGGAGGAATCTGAAATCACATTAGGAAGTGAAGCTACACACAATATCTTTAACATCCAAACCACAGATGGGGATTAAGATAATGACCATCAACACCAGGGGTCTAAATCATCCGGTCAAAAGAAAATCCCTATGGAATGAAGCACTGCATAACCACTGTGATATAGTCTGTGCTCAGGAGACACACTTCGCCGCGCCAGCACCTCCCCATTGTAACCACAAAAGTTTTCCACATATATTTACAGCCAATGCTGGAACTAAGATAAGGGGTGTGTTGATGGCCTTTAGAGACACAATAGCACTCAAGTTACATACGGAGATTGCTGACCCGCAGGGAAGATATCTGATCCTTGTCTGTGACCTGAACTCCACAACTTATACAATTGTTAATGTATACTCACCGAACAGTCATCAGATACACTTCTTTAACAAGTTAATGAGAAAAATCCGAAAACACCAAAGAGGTACACTCATACTTTGCGGTGACTTTAACACCATGCCAGATCAAGCAATGGACTCTACGTCTATGGCTAGAAGCAGAGGCCCTAACTTTCAGGCAATCTTGCACAAGCACAACCTGTATGATGCTTGGAGATGTACACATGCTAGTGAGAGGGACTTCACATTCTTCTCTCCTCCACATCGAATATACACAAGAATAGATCTTTTCCTAGTGGACCGACATATACTAAATTAAACCAAAGCATCTACCATCAACACGATAACTTGGTCGGATCATGCCTCTGTCACAATAGAAATAGGAGACTCAGCAACCTTATCTGCAAGACCCATATGGAGAGTAAACCCATACCTTCTACAATGAACAAAATACAGAGACATTGTTCAACTCCATCTAGAGCAATATTTTGCAGAAAACAAACATTCAGTGCAAAACCACTTTACTATTTGGAACGCCCATAAGGCATATATTAGAGGTATTTTAAATCAGTTAGGGGCAAGAGCCAGAAGGCAGCGGCAGGAGCGTATCAAGGGTTTAACGAGAGAAATCTCGGATATAGACGCCCAAAACAAAAGTGCCCCATCCCTAAATTTATCCCAAAAACGGACCCAACTTAGATACGACTTGAGACTTACCCTGTTAGAAGAATTTGAAAAGACAGCCAGAAGATTAAAAATGACACACCACACCACAGGAAATAAAGCAGGTAAAGTTCTAGCGCAAAAAAGTAGAGGATATAGACACAAATCCAAAATTCCCCACATAATCCACCCCAACACCAAAGCAAAAGAGTTCCACCCCCAAAAAATAGCAGACGCTTTCAGCCACTTTTACGGTTCCCTATATAATCTTAAAGACGACAACACCACCCATCAACCTACATTGGAGCAAATTGAGAGTTTCCTGTCTAGCCTACCCATACCTAAACTGACACAAGCCCAACTTGAATCTCTTAACGCCCCATTTACTGTGATTGAAATTCAAGACGCTATAGAATCTCTCCCCCTAAACAAATCCCCAGGGCCGGATGGGTTTAGTGGGGAATATTATAAAGAATTCAAACAATTACTAACTCCCTATTTAGAAAACATCTTCAACTCTGCCGCTGCCTCCTCCTCTTTCCCTCCTGAAATGCTTGAAGCCCTCATAATAACACTGCCTAAGCCAGGGAAGGAACCCGACTCTCCCGCAAATTTCAGACCAATCTCACTATTAAATATAGATTTGAAATTGTATGCAAAATTGATTGCCCAGAGACTTGTACACATAATGCCTAGATTGATCCACCCAGACCAGACCGGGTTCATCCAAAACAGACAGACCTCGGATGCTACCCGCAGACTGATAAATATTGTGCATCTGGCTGAGGTTCAAAAAAAGGCCTTCTTTGCTCCTGGCGTTGGATGCAGAGAAGACCTTTGATCGCATCAATTGGCTATACCTGACAAGAACGCTAGACTCCTTTGGTTTTACAGGCAACATTTTCTCAGCTATAATGGCTTTGTATTCTTCTCCATCGGCCAGAGTATACACAGGGGGAGTCTTATCCCAACCTTTCAAAATTACCAACGGCACCAGACAGGGCTGCCCATTATCCCCACTGATATTCAATCTGCTTATAGAACCATTGGCTTTATGCATTAGATCTCATCCACAAATCAAAGGTTTCAGCATAGGGACCACGGTCCACACAATAAGCCTCTTTGCGGATGACATAATTATGTCTATCACCGAAGCGGGTTCCTCTCTGGCTGCAGTACACGAAACGTTGAACCTATTTAACAAGATCTCATATTACAAGGTTAATGAGAGCAAATCTTACATTTTGGGACTGGGAATCTCTCCTCAAGTGAAGGACGAACTCAAGACAAGGTTTCCATATGCCTAGCAAGAACGGGGAATAAAATATTTGGGCATTGTACTCACTGCTAGGACATGCCACTTAGTGGAAGATAACTACACTGCCTTCCTATTACATCTAAACACAAAACTGGGGGACTTGTCCAGGACAGAACTGACCTGGACGGGTCGTCTGGCGGCTTTTAAAATGATCATCTTGCCACAATTTATGTATTTATTCAGGGCCCTTCCTATACCAGTCCCAGAATTCTTTTTCAAGAAAGCTCAATCTGTGTTAAATAATTTTTTATGGAAAGGCAAAAAAGCCAAAAAAATTATTAAGACAAAAAGGACGGGTGGGATGGGGCACGTAGTGCTTAAGGACTACTATATAGCGACAATTCTAGCTCAGCTGAAGGCTTGGTTCCCCAAATAGCACAAAACTAAATGGCAGGAACTGGAACAGGCGCAGTGCCCAAGTCTATACGAGCTCTTAATGGCCAGCAAGTTCATGTCCTACAACCCACTCAAAATGGCACCCACGATGGTGGCTGCACTACAAGCCTGGTCGTGTCTGCTAAAATCGAGCCTGACTGAACAAAAACTGACCAACTTTTCAATGGCCATACCCAGCCTAGCACTCTTAATCCCCAACCTAAAAATCCACCACTGGGTAACTAAAGGAATCCACACTGTGGAGGATCTTATGATAGGGCCTTCCATGAAAACATTCAGAACCCTCCAGATTGAATTTGGACTAGACTCTAGAGAATTGTATAGATTTAACCAAGTGTCTCACTTCCTGAGGACCAATCCCGACTCCTCAACGAAACTGCCATGGAGTATTGCCCTCTACTACACCAACCCAACCTCTAAAATCAAGGGCATCTCCCTATTCTACGACCTTCTTAACCAGAAATCGACCTTTACCAAATCCCCTTCCATGTTAATATGGGAAAACGATATCACCTCCCAATACACTCCTGAACAATGGCAAAACGCCCTTAAGATTACGTATACATCCACTAAAAGTGCGGGATTATGGGAATTGACACAAAAGATATTATTGCGGTGGTATTTGACCCCTACAAGAATACATAGATTCAACCCCCAGTGTTCACCACAATGCTGGAGAAACTGTGGACTCAGAGGCTCTCTATGGCATATTTTATGGCCTGTCCAAAAATACAGTCCTTTTGGGGGAAAATATTTCAACTGATAACACAGATTACAACTCTGTGGCTAGCGCCTGATCCGGGCCTGGCTGTCTTATCCCTGACTCTACACTCCACCTCGCCACAATGGAGATATTTGGTTTCTCAAATTCTTCTGGATGCTAGGTTGGAGATAGTTAGACACTGGAAGAAAACCGAAACCCCTTCACTAGGCGAAGCAGTAAGAACAATCAACCTACATGTAACGAGCTGATGTACGCAGCCTCCGTAGGGCAATATCATAGTAAACTACCAATATGGAAACTTTGGATTGACTGGTATAAATTGAATGGTATAAATTATCAGTAAGCGATTAAGTCCAACAACAATGCCTACCTATATTGGGCTCATTGCAATCTCAAAACACTGAATTACCTCTCCTCAATGCGCCACAACAATAAGGTGAATTTGTTCTAAGTTTCACATATGTTATGGTTTGTATTTTCCTTTTATTACTTCTCAGTTTGTTAAAAATATTGGAATACCTTTTGCAGTATGGTACACTAACCACTTGGAAAATCTACACTGAGCCGTTCATTTCTAAGGGGGGGTTGAGCGGCCCCCCGGGGGGGGCGGGGGCGTGGTTCTTGTTGGAAAGCCCCCCTTCCCCGCGGCGTGTTCCCCTGGAGAGGCGGGGGGACTGTCAGCGGTTCTGGGTGCTGGGTGGCTCTTCCGGGGCCGGTACGGCCTCTCATTATTAACCACGGCATAAGTTCTGGCCCACCTCAAGGCCAACCCCCAATAGTTCATTTATGAGGCCCCACGGGCTCATTAGTAAACCAACAGTAGATGGGGGTGGGCACCAAGAATCCCAATGAATGCAAATTAACTGTATGTAAAACAACTGGTCAGTAATCTAATTGTAACAATATTCATGTTCTGTACCACTACATGATGCTTCTGAAAAATATACTACTTGTGCCTGTAAAATGCAACTGGTTTTCAATAAAAAACTATTGAAATTAAAAGAGTAGTTCAATAAAAAAGAGGGAAAGACTGCAACGACTCAGTACAAAAAGGATCTCCACTCGCCACACAAAGGACGGCCTTCACCAACAAAATAGGGAACTTGCAAGAGGCCACACTCAATCCCCTTTTCCCAAAGGGGAGGTTGCGGTTACTATTCCTAAAAAGTAGTAAATAGAATTATTCTAGCATGATATTTATAACAATCCCAAAAGCTTTCTATAATTCAAGAGTGACAGATGCACAATTGATGTTTTATAAATAAAAATGTATAAAAATTTAAATCTCCAATGCAGGAATGCACTAATTTGTGTTTCAACAGAGAAACAAATGCTTACTAATGACTGAAAGCTGGAAATATTGGAGATATTTCCGGTCCTGTAGATGGCACCGGAGCCGATCACTGCAAAAAATGCATAACATAGATTGCTCAAGAAAAGGTTCCTAATCATATCCCAGAAGGGGGAAAGAAAAATATACCGTGGAGTTGTCTTGATAATTAATTGAAGCAAAAAAAGGGGGGTGACCCCTTACCTGGGACCGGTAGCCTGACATCCTGACCAGGATGGAGAAAATTCTCCATACATCCTACCTTACTCAGTGCTGCTTTTTAAATAGGTATGTTCCAAGGAGTGTAACCGCAGCACAGCTGATGTGAATCATCTGGCCGCGCATGGCGGCCCTCGTGTGGGCTCCTCGGCGTCCAGGAAGTTGCCCCGGCAAATTGCCATCACTTCCTGCGGATGTTACATGACAGAATTCGTCACCTCCGGCCTCTCCGAGGCCGCGCATGCGCGCCACTCGGGTAGGCCGTGCGGAAGGGATCTGGTATGCCGCCGGCCTGAATTGACCCAAATTGGGACCCGTAATGGATCGCCAAATGGGACCGTAGGGGGAGTCAAACTCCTCCTTTTCAGGCTGGGAGGTTCCCAAAGAAAAAGTTGGTGGAGCGGCGCCCAAGGTGCCCAAGTGAAGCAATTTGATGTCGATGCAGCCTCATACATACATATATCAAAATCTGAAATAAACAAAGCAGAAAATTATAAATAAGATTTACATCTACTTTGAAAAATTATGATATGAACAAATTAACAATAATTCAAATGTATATTAATCAAATCAAATATATAACCTCAGGAGGGAGGAATTTGCACCAATATAATCATCTCGACCACCTGAGGAAAAGCTATGAGAATGGAGTACTGCCATGTCTCTGACATGCTAATGAAAAGGGGCTTGAATTATAGAAAGCTTTTGGGATTGTTATAAATATCATGCTAGAATAATTCTATTTACTACTTTTTAGGAATAGTAACCGCAACCTCCCCTTTGGGAAAAGGGGATTGAGTGTGGCCTCTTGCAAGTTCCCTATTTTGTTGGTGAAGGCCGTCCTTTGTGTGGCGAGTGGAGATCCTTTTTGTACTGAGTCGTTGCAGTCTTTCCCTCTTTTTTATTGAACTACTCTTTTAACAAGCTCTGGTTATTTGGGACCTGTCTGTTATAATCATTTGCAGTGATGTAAGTTTTGGAAATGTATTATTAACTGTTTATTTACTATTATGTGTAATGTATTTTTTGACTTAATTATATTTAATATCTTCATAGAAAGGGTTATGCCTATGATCCCCCTGAGGAAGACCTAGATACACGTCCAAAAGGGTTGAAACACGTAGGGGACCACATGCGGTCCTATGGCTGCTTAGTATGGCAATTTCCTTCTCCTTTTCCCTTGCGGTTGATTATATGTAATACATGTCCCACTGCTGCACAACCAGAGCCTTTTTTTTCATTGTCTCTTTTTTAAAAATCAACGTCATTTTTTTCATGTTAATCGTTTTTATAAATAAAATGTAAAAAATGATTTCTATACTAATTTGTTTAGACAATCATATTTTTTCTTTTTTCTGCCATTAAACCCTATTGGGGGATACTTTCCTAGATTCAAGAAATGAGATAGGCCGTCAGTACATCAGGTGTGATCAATATTCAGTGATTGGCACCATAGCTTGTAGACTCTATAACCTTCACAAAGATGAAATAATATACACTAATTTGTTTTTTTTTTTTACCAAAGATATGTAGCAGTATAAATTTTGGCCAAAATGTATGAAAAAAAATTACTAATTTGCAGAATTTTATAACAGAAACAAAGAAAAATTCATTTTTTACAAAATTTTCGGTCTTTTTTTAATTATACCGCAAAAAATAAAAAATCCAGCGGTGATTAAATACCGCCAAAAGAAAGCTCTATTTGTGTGTAAAAAAGGACGCAAATTTCATATGGGTACAATGTTGCATGACTGAGTAATTGTCATTCAAATGTGAGAGCACTGAAAGCTGGTCTGGTTTGTTAAGGGGGTTTAAGTGCCCAGTGGTCAAGTGGTTAAACTGTTATTGTTCATTGAATAAAGGTGCAGGGAAAACCTGCTTGGACTGTTCCTGAGTGTCCCTGCCTTGTGCATGATTACCATTATATATCATATAACCCTGCCTCTCCTTACACTATATATATATATATATATATATATATATATATATATACATATATATATATATATATATATACACATACACATATACATACACACACACACAATTATATATATATATTGTGGGAGATTAGCTCGTGGGGATGGTTTTTCAGAGGGAAAATACTCAGCAGGCAGGTCAACTTCTTTAAAATCCGGCGGGTTGCCAGGTTTATTTGTAAAAGGTTTCTAGGATTAACCACATGAAAACAGAAAACAAAACCTTGCCGCCTGGCGCTAAACTTAACAATCGTGATTCCTCACTATACGGTGTGGGGCTGGCCCCGACACCCACAAAACATGAACACAAAGCTTGTTTTTGAGTCCAAAATAGCACACAGAGCCCTCTAGAGGCTCTAGTGAGATCTCTTCCTGATCATTAAATGCAGGTGGAGAGGGCCTTGGGTGGAGCAAAAAGTCCGGGCCGGAACCAGCTCTGCCATGGTGGCTGGAAAAACCCAGGTTGGACTCTTTCTAGTTGCCTCCACGTGATCGCATGAGAGGCGACAAGTATCGCCCGTCCATTATGGCGCCTCGCATAACGTCACAATATATATATATATATATATATATACACTCAGTATCTCACAAAAGTGAGTACACCCCTCACATTTTTGTAAATATTTTATTATATCTTCTCATGTGACAACACTGAAGAAATTACACTTTGCTACAATGTAAAGTAGTGAGTGTGCAGCTTGTATAACAGTGTAAATTTGCTGTCCCCTCAAAATAACTCAACACACAGCCATTAACAAAAGTAATTACACCTCTAAGTGAAAATGTCCAAATTGGGCCCAATTAGCCATTTTCCCTCCCCAGTGTTATGTGACTTGTTAGTGTTACAAGGTCCCAGGCGTGAATGGAGAGCAGGTGTGTTAAATTTGGTGTTATCATTCTCGCCATGGTCGACCAAAGCAGTTGGGTGCACGTGCTCAGCGTCATATCTAGAGGTTGTCTTTGGGAAATAGACATATGAATGCTGCCAGCATTGCTGCAGAGGTTGAAGGGGTGGAGGGGTCAGTCTATCAGTGCTCTAAAGATAATGCACAAGAAAGTCTGCAAACAGGGGGGCGGAGCCGGCATCCGGAGCGGATGGTTGTGTGAGGAGTGAGCTCCGGCTGTTCGGCGGCTAAAGCGGCTTCAAAGCAACTAGACAAGCACCCGTTCGGCTCCACAGCAACACCCTGACCAGGCTGAACACGATGCTGTCCTCCGGGAAACGTAAGGACAGAGAGGGACCCAAAAAAATTGAAGATTTTTTCGTCCCCGATGCAGGCCGGAGATCCCAAAATGGCGCCGACGCGGCACACGGATCCCAGACGGAGAGGGAGGGAGACCCACCGCCGCAGCACAAACAACAAGGTGAGCTTGCAGGAGATGTCTTCCCGCTACCAGCCTCACCGTCTGACAGCCCGCTCAAGCAGAGAAGGAAGGTGGGGAACCAGAGTGAGGGATCGGGAGCTCATAGCGAGATAGAGGAAAACATGGAGGAAACTACACAGTATAGCCAGCAGCTTGACTCCTTCCCCACCACAGGCCAAACTATCACGGATGATACATTAAAGGGAATGCTATTAACCCTTAGAGGCGCCCTGCAACAAGATATGGCAGCATTCATGAAAACAACTAGGAGAGATATAGAAAGCATTGGAGACAGAGTGGACTATGTAGAAAATAAGATGGGGGACTTTTCTAAAGCCCATAATGAGCTAGTTGATGCCCACTATGAAGTCAAGGATGAGCTACTCGCACTCAGAACAAAGGTC
>BLSH010185668.1:160493-170779 GCA_018402905.1 Glandirana rugosa
AATTGAAATGTAAACATGTTCAATTTCCAAATTGGGGTCGGTTTTGTAAAAAAGATCAAAACCTATTTCGACCCTTCCCAATCTTGAGAACAGTCCAAAACAAAGACAAGAGGCATAAGGATAACCCTTAAAAGTTAAGGAAATAATCGAAACCACTGGTGACAGTGGTAATCTCTTTCGTTGACCCGAAATATGAACAGTCACCCCGAACTCCCATTAAAAGTAAAACAAAACGACTGTCGACAGTCCCCACCACAAAAAGAAAGAAACTTTTTACTGTTTGGACTGTTTTCTAGATTGGATACTAAGAGATAGGTTACGGTGCGATCGTTCGGGTTCCGTCCGGACCCGGACCCGGACTTTGTCCCGAAGTTCGGACGGACCAGCAGAACCCGAACTTCCAGAGGTTCGCTCAACTCTAATTTTTACTTAGCATTGGATAGAGAATCATAGGTTAGATCTTTTGTCAGGTTTGTCATTTTTCAAAGAAAGAAAAACACCACCCCTGACAGCTGTCAGCAAAACAAAATGAAAATTACCCTCAAGCCCCACTGACAAGTATAAAGCCCAGTTGCTTTCTCTAATGGTGACAGTGGTCACCAAAGCTAATAAAGGAATTGAAAATTCCCAATAGGAATACGGAGAACAGAAACAAAACCTGACAAGAGTTCTAACCCTTCCCAGCTTTATCCAAAACTAGAAAAAATGTTTTGGCTGGGGTTAAACCTTTAACTTGTACAAATGTAAAGTTAAACCCAAGCTTTAAAAAAACAAAAACAAAAAAACAACAGTCCAGTAAAAATAAAAAAACAGCTGGTGCTGTAATACCCCCCATGTATTCAGAGCTGTCAACTGCAGTAATTCACTTTTCCAGTTGAATGATGGCCAGTGTCAGTGGATATGATTACAATGTGCAAATATATCAAAAGGTGACTCCAGTAACTTTGTTAAACCATTTACTCTACCTGAAGAGGTCATATGGTGGTAAAAAATACTTTCTTGAAGATAATCATTGAGAATATTTTATTAAAAATCAAACCTAAGTGAAGAGAGGAGGGGGAGAATCATTAGAAAAATCAGAGAAAGGAAAAGGGGATGTGAAGATATTGTGATTGTGTTTATACAGGGGAAGAGTTGTTTCCATTCTATGATCTGGTTCCATATACAGGCGGTCAGGAACAAGTTACAACAAGTTAGGGACTGTGGGTTTGTTCCTAAATTTAATTTGTTTGTAAGCCAGAACTGTACATTTTTAAGTGTAACTTCAACCTGTGCAGTGATGTGGGATGTTCCGGGCGCTGCTGTGTGCAGTTGTGTTATTTGGGGCTCTTGTGGCCATGCAGTACAGCACTGTGGGATGTGTCTGGCACTGCAAGATGGGGACCAGGACCAGTGTGGAACGCAAGCAGGCGGCAGTGACATCACACCACCTCCGTTCGTAAGTAGGAGTCGTTCGTAACTCGGATGTTCGTAACTCGGGGACTGCCTGCATTCGTTTTTGCTTGATTTTTTACTTGATTGACCTAGGACTTGATCTTAAAGTGTATACTAGGGGAAAAAACATATGCAGTCCATCTCTAAAATAAATGCACATTTTCACCTTTTATTTTATTCAAGTAGTATAATAGTAGTACCCGAGAAGAGGAAGATCAGGGCTGCTCTATGTAAAACCATTGCACAGAGCAGGTAAGTATAACATTTACAATCAATTTAATTCCTAAGCATTTGATAGACTATTGTACTGTGTTAGCCATCAACTAATGCAGAGAGTTAAAGTGAGCCCCTGTATACTTAAGTCATGAGGATATCAGCTTTTGGAATGCCTTAGTTCCTTTCATAAGGCAATATATAATTCTAATGTAGCACCGTCCTAGGTAGGTGCTAGAAGAGAGAGTATAGTTTTTGGTCTTTCTGCTTACTAGGTAGATGGTCCGGTAAAACGTAGAGTGCGCCCTGCCTACCGGGGAGCAGAATCTATTGGTTAGGTCTGCTCATTGTGCTCAGGTGCAACTCAGCTTGTTCTGACTGTCCCTCGCTGTTACAATAGGAAGGCATATTGGACAGTGGGAGGGGACCTGACAAGTGAGTGCACGGGTTTATTACAGTCCTGGCAATTGGCAGAGAAAAAGTGCTGCATTGCATGTTGGGATACTATATATAAAGAAAGAGTACATGTGCTCAGGGGCAGTCGAGCTGGGAAACAGAGTCCAGAAGGGAGGGGGCAGCTGTCCTCTCCTCCGCGGAGTTGGTCGTGCGGCCTTGGGTGGTTGACCCAGGGGCCTAGAGAGAGAGAAGCTGAACCCAGAGGTCCTGCAGAGCTGACTGAAAGGGAGACACCAGGAAGGATATGATTCTGCCTACTGTGAGTAGAGATCTGTGTCTTTGGGGGCCTGTCGAGTGGGGACCACTGCCTTCAGCTAGAAGATCAGTGGACGGGGTTCAGTAAAGGGGATGCTAGAGAGTATCCTGAAGATAATATAGTGCATCAAGTCTGCTGCTAGTGAGAGCAAAAAGACTTAAAGTAGAACTATGATCAAAACGAAAAAATCAATATGGGATACAACTATACAGTCTGTTAAACATCTCACTGGTAGTTATGAAAAAACAGTAAGGGCCTCGTCACACGGCAGCCCGTGTGGGTCCACCTGTCAGTTTTTTCAGGCAGACCTGAACAAAGCCTCCATGCAGCCCTATGGAGTGACGGGTGTCAGCGGAGACATGCTCCACACCCGTAAAGTGTGACATAGGAAAACCCCATTTTCCATCTGTCTGCAGATCGGATTGGATGACAACGGACAGACAGTCCGTTGTCATCCGATTTCCCATGGAGGAGAGCAGGGGCTCTGATGGATCCGTCTCTGCACAGAGAGTGGAGATGGATCGTCATCCCCGCTGAGCAAAAGATACGGAGACGGGCGTGTGAAACCGGCCTAAGGATGTTCAGTTATCTACCTTGTCCCCTGCAGCTGAAAGCTCTCATGTTCATTTCCTTTAATGAGGAGACAACGGTGCTTCCTCTGCTTCTAAATGCCTGTTGTCCCCTTTTGCGTGCTGCCTCTCTGAAGAGACTACAGCATGCCATCCTGAAATCACTGGGGGAGGTGCTCCTCCAGTCCTTGGAAAGCTCAGGCATTGCAATCTTCACAGATGTCCTGAGATGACTCCACCCAATTCCCCTCCACGATCAGCCTGTGAGGCCCCGCCCACTCCCACCTATGTCCCACCTTTGTCACACCTATGCCCGCCCACTGCTCTGTGTAAATGCAGGCTTGTCCCTTCGGCTTGGCTTTTCTTCTGTCAAGACGAGAACAGGCAGGGAAGCACACAGATTAATAGAAAAATCTGTGTGCAAACTAACCTGCAAAACTTATGTGGCCCCTTTTTTCCTAGACTGCAGCTATAGTGTAAATGTCGTTTTTGGCTGAGCTGTAAACTGCTCAGACTGTATAGTTTATCTGGTTTTTGCTCTAATCTCAGTTGAGTTGTGCATTTCTCATTGTTGCCAGTAGGTGTCACTTGTGCCACAGGCCAGTATGAGAAGTACAACTAGGTTGAGCTATGTATAATTCTTCTTTTTCCAGAACAGCCCAGTAGGAGGTTCCTAGCAGCTGTGCATTCTGGGAAAAGTGTATTTATTTGGGCGGGACCATGTGCTCACCCTCTTGCCTCAGGCCCCTGGCCTGGGGGCTTGTTGCTGACGTAAGCTCTGCAAGTAGGCCTAGAAGCCTGTCTGGGGCCTACTAATCCTGAGGTGGTCCTTAGGCTGTCAAGCCAAGCCAAGCTGAAAAGATCTAGGGGAGGACCCTTGCTGGAGAAAGTCAGGATGAAGGCCCGTCTCCCAAGAGGGCCTGATGACTCGTTTGGAGGAGGCATCTGTAATGATATCACATGCTGGACACATGAAAACTGGCAGGCATTTTGTGCAAGGTCAGCCATGACAGTTTTAGATTAAGGCCTCACTCTTTTTCCCCTCTCCTTTCAGGTTAGGAATTCCTGGGTCATCTTGCAAGGCCCCAAAAGGTCTGGATTTGTTTGCCAGGCCTAATCATAAACAAATAAACCAGATTCATTAAGAGATAGCACAGGATGCCTTGAGATAATGAGTGTCATAAAAAGAGGCGCTCAGGCAGCTGTGACCTTTTCAGAGACTCCTAATCAATTTAAAGCTTAGGAATTCACCCATGTTTCATAACTTCAGACAGGAATGTGACATCTTAATAAAAAGTACATAGTTGAATACGGAATTGGACACTGAACAAATGGAATCCAAAAAGTTCTCATTTTACCATCAAAGAACAAACATCTGAGAACCTGTGAGCTCATCAACAAATCTCTGCTCAATCACCGACATTTACTGCAAGTATCTTTCTCCCCTTCCATTCTGCCTTATCTCTTTGCTGCTGTATATTATGTCTTTATTGCTTTGTACACCATTGTTCTGTAAATATTTTATCTGCACCAATTTTGACCTTCTCATTATTAAACCTTATTCTCAAAAGTGTTAATCTTGTCCCTAAAGCTCTTAATGCAAGCTATAATGAACCTGTTCCTTTGAAGAGTGCTACTGTTTAGGATAAATCATCTGAATATTCCTGTCTGTGGTGACAGCGTGTGTTGTAGGTGATTATTCTAAAATCATAATTCTTATTGCTAAGATCTCGTGTCTTCTGGCCATTGTCTAGAAGTGGTGGTGGAGAAAGGGTTAATCGCTCAGGCTGTTGGCACTTAGATGGTGGTTCCCGCAAGCTGGAAAATCTTTGTGCTGGAAGCAGCTGAGAGTGGTATTGTTACATCAGTGACAAGCGTTGTGTGAGATTGGGTGGTCCTCTGTCACGAGTTAGTGAGGAGGGCAGGGATCTGATACCCGCTCTCGTCACAGCATCTATATCTAAAACTGCGCTTACAGTGTTGCCAGGTGGCTTAAAGGTTCTGACACAGTGAAGCTGAATCCTATTCTACAATCTAAACCATGGTAACTAGCTCCTGGCTGCTAAGTCTGTGAAAAAAGCCAATCCAGGAGTTCTCTGGCTGCTAGGTCTGGGAGAGAGGCTTGCCCAGGAGTCATACTGACCGCTAGGTATGTGTGAGGTATTCAAGATCAAGGAAAGAGAAAGCTGTTTATTTCTGGTACCAAGGAGTTTGTAAGTGATCTGCAACAGGTGTCTGAAACCTCCCCTAACCCTCTCTCCTACTAATTGTTTTCAAGTTGTACATTAAAGCATTGAAAATATTGCCTAAGTTCTGTTCTAAACTCCCCATTATAGTCATGGATTTAGCCCTGAGAAGAGATGTCAGCCCTCCCTGTCTCTGGTAGTCACCATTAGGCTCCCAGAAGATTGGGGCAGGCGCTACATTTAGCGCCCAACACGTCCCTAGCAACCAACTGCAACTCAGGAATTTCATCATGGCACCGTGGGGGTTGTGAATTCTGATCTCAAGTCAAGCCCTTGAGACTGTTTGCTGCACTGTTCTGGTGGTGAAGAACCCTAGAGTCTTTGCTAAAGACGGGTTCCTGGACTTTGTCACTTTCTCCAGGAAGACAGGGGTTAATTGCAGATCACACTTATGACTGTGTGAGCTGTGGGTGGAGTGAGAGAAGCCCGGGAGCTACGTGATCAGAAAAGCAAGTGAGAGGAGTTACTGCCTGCTGCCGCGTGAGATGCTGTGTCTGGCGCTGAAGAGAGAAAGTTTGCTGTTCCTTCAAAGTTCAGAGCCCAGTTCTGGCTCAACTTTCTCTTGTGCAAGCAGCTGTGGGGTCCAAGATGTTTCCTGTCGGCACCGCTGCAAGTGCTATGCTGTCCAGAAACCCGTATCTGCACTGAATCGGCATGGTCGTTTGGTGCTGTATACTGTTGGAGACCATGAAGCGATGGGTATGGTATGCCACATGTGTGACTGGCACCTCTGCCAGTTTGTTCGTTGCCTGCACTGTGGCGAGTGCCTGTTTGCTGAGGACCACCCTAACATGCTGCCCCGCGCTTACAGAGTTGATTGGGTCACAGGTGTTGCTACAGAGGAGGCTGCTGCTTTTGCTCCTGCTGTGAAACCTACACCCATCATGCTTGCTACTGTGAGTATTTATTATGTCGCTGCTACAGTTGCTAAAGTGCCATTAGCAGACATCGCCATTGCTACTGTGCCCGCTGCACCTGTCCTTAAAAAGGTGGGCTATGTAAAGATGTCCCGCGATCGTGGTCGAGGCCTGCCCCAAAGAACCTGAACCAGAGGAAGGCATCACCCCTGGGAAATCCACATCAGGAACTGGTGGAAAATCTGGGACAAGCACTACAGTGGGGTCAATGTGTAAATAAGTACCTGCAGAGTGAGGCTGGGTTCACACTATTGCGAATTGGATGTGGGTTCCCGGCATCAATTCGCAATAGCAGAAGATTTTGACCAGCTCTCAATGGAGCCGGTTCACATATCTCTGCTGCGGCTCCAGAGCGAATTTGCACAAGGGTGCTGTGCATCTTTTGGTCTGTTTCAGGTCAAAATTCAGCCAACAATTCGGGCTGATATTGGATTTGAAACGGTGATGCACCGGACCCCTGCTGTGAGCCGCATGTGAAGATAGTGTGAACCCAGCCTTAAGGAAGTCTGAGCTAGATTCCTTGTATAATTTATCTGGTGATGATGACCTGTTTGAATCTATGTCACAAGAACCGTTGTGGGCTAATAGTAAGGATATTGCTTCTACCTTCACTTTCCCAGACTGGGCAGCTCTAGACTTTGGGGAGACATCAGCTAGTATGGAAATGCCAAGTGTTACTAGTGAGCCTCTGCTTAAAGTTATCAGTCCAGCTGAAACCAAAAAGTTGTCTGCTAAGGCCATGGTGCAAAAGTCTCTGAATCCTTGCATGCTTCCTGGATTAAGAAATACCAGAGCCCTGCCAAAACATGCTTGCTTACATAGAGTGCTTAACAAAAGAGTTGCTAAAGAATATGGCCTGTAATTTCCATATGTTCCTTCAGAGACTATGCAGGAAATTGAATCTAAGTGAGAGGAGTGGTACAGTGAAGCTATCTGGGACTACTTGTCTGTACCCAGGGTCGGATTGACATAGAGGCCATTAGAGCTGTAGCTCCAGACCCCTACCTCAAGATAGGCCCATGCCAGTGAGTCATTAATGCTGTTTAGCTTTGCTCTGTGTGTGTACTGTTATGAAAATTATGGACGGCATGCGCTATTGTTATGTAAATTGTGGACGGCATGTGCTATTGTTATGTAAATCACAGACGGCAGTTGAGTTCCACACAGTGTAGTGTAGCACAGCATAGAGGCCCAGTAGTGATGGGAGAGGGTGCAGTGCTCAGTCTATTTCTCATACAATCAACAGATCTATCTGTTCTATGAGCAAGAGCATTCTACAGTACATGATGGTGAGCCACAAATGTTGATTTTTGTTACTTCCCCACACTGCAAAGTAAATGTGTTCTGTGCAAAGATCTTCAAGCTGAAAAGGTGACAGCAGCAAGAATGAATGATCGACATAGTGTAAAGATATAAGAAAAAAAATCATGACATCTGAACATTTTCCAGCAAAATTTAAGTGCATTCCTCCCTTACTATATTAGCGAGCTTTGTACATATTTTTTTTTACCTTTAGGAAGACTTACTCTGTAAGTGTGTTGTTCATAACATGCATGAGCTATGGTGTGTTATGTAAAAATACAGCATGTCAACATTTTTATTCTGTTACACTATGCGATTTACTATAATTTCATCTGTGTTACACTATTTGGTTTGTTATTGCTCTGTTTCTTTAAGCTGTCTGCCTCTGTCTAAGCTCAATTCTCTCTCTCACCATATTTCTGTATATCCCCTTCCCTTTCTTCTTTCTGGTTTCATTTCTGAATATTCTGGCATGCTGTATACATCTTCATGTGGCTAACAACCCATCCTTTTTCTACCTATGAGTACCCTTCATTAAACGGAACATTCAAAAGGCTTTGTCATCTCTTCTCAACATGTGAGTTTATTCATTGAGTTAAGCTGTCTGAATTGATGCAAGGGATAAAAAGATCACCAGGTCAGTGTAAGCCCTATATGATGCTGAAGATAAGAGTCAGAACAGTAGAAAAACAGAGTTTCACAACCTAATTACAAGATTTCTGCATGACAGTACTGATACAGACAAGATTTACTGCCCTCTTTGCAAGGAAGAACAAGAGAAGCACATGTAAGC
Organism: Glandirana rugosa; assembly: GCA_018402905.1. Lineage (NCBI taxonomy): Eukaryota > Metazoa > Chordata > Amphibia > Anura > Ranidae > Glandirana > Glandirana rugosa. The sequence continues at coordinate 168,680 of BLSH010185668.1, forward strand.
CTCATGTCCTGAGTTTAGGCTGCCTGGTGTCATATTACAGCACACAGATCCAGGGCCGCACTGGCCTACCGGGATACTGGGAGATTTCCCGGTGGGCCATCTGCCCTGAGTGTCTGGGGCCGCTTTGGACTCAGATTCCCTTTCCAGGCTCGGAGTAGAAAGAAGAGCAGTGACAGGCAGTCAGTCAGCAGCAGAGGCAGCCACATTTTGCCATGCCTTTTCTTGTGATCCAGCCAGCACCACCCACACTCACTACAGAGGGATATCCTATTCATATGCAGCAACTGGAGAACGGTCTTGAGGTGGTGCATATCTGCTCCCAGGCTGCCGGCGAGGCGCCACCCACTAAACTGCTGCTGGCAGAATGCACTACAGTTTGCAGAGTGAGTCAGGAGGAGAGTATAGCTGAGGGCAGCAGCACCAGCAGGAGAACAGGAGAACGACTGTCCACATGCAGCGGAAGAATTAAGGTGTTAGATGCCATGGAATGTGGATGGATTGGATATACAGTATCTCACAAAAGTGAGTACACCCCTCACATTTTTATAAATATTTTATTATATCTTTACATGTGACAACACTGAAGAAATGACACTTTGCTACAATGTAATGTAGTGAGTGTACAGCTTGTATAACAGTGTAAATTTGCTGTCCCCTCAAAATAACTCAACACACGGCCATTAATGTCTAAACCGCTGGCAACAAAAGTGAGTACACCCCTAAGTGAAAATGTCCAAATTGTGCCCAGTTAGACATTTTCCCTCCCCAGTGTCATGCGACTTGTTAGTGTTACAAGGTCTTAGGTGTGAATGGGGAGCAGGTGTGTTAAATTTGGCGTTATCTCCCTTCTCTCTCATACTGGTCACTGGAAGTTCAACATGCACCTCATGCCAAAGAACTCTCTGAGGATTGGAAAAAAAGAATTGTTGCCCTACATAAAGATGGCTAGGCTATAAGAAGATTGCCAGGACCGTGAAACTGAGCTGCAGCATGGTGGCCAAGACCATACAGTGGTTTAACAGGACAGGTTCCACTCAGAACAGCGCCTCGCCATGGTCAACCAAAGAAGGTGAGTGCACGTGCTCAGTGTCATATCCAGAGGTTGTCTTTGGGAAATAGACATATGAGTGCTGCCAGCATTGCTGCAGAGGTTGAAGGGTTGGGGGCTCAGCCTGTCAGTGCTCAGACCATACGCTGCACACTGCATCAAATTGATCCGCATGGCTGTCGTTCCAGAAGGAAGCCTCTTCTAAAGATGATGCACAAGAAAGCCCATAAACAGTTTGCTGAAGACAAGCAGACTAAGGACATGGATTACTGGAACCATGTCCTGTGGTCTCATGAGACCAAGATAAACGTATTTGGTTCAGAGGGTGTCAAGAGTGTGTGGTGGCAACCAGGTGAGGAGTACAAAGACAAGTGTGTCTTGCCTACAGTCAAGCATGGTGGTGGGAGTGTCATGGTCTGGGGCTGCATGAGTGCTGCCGGCAGTGGGAAGCTACAGTTCATTGAGGGCATCATGAATGTCAATATGTGCTGAAGCAGAGCATGATTGCCTCCCTTCGGAGACTGGGCTGCAGGGCAGTATTCCAACATGATAACGACCCCAAACACACCTCCAAGACAACCACTGCGTTGCTAAAGAAGCTGAGGGTAAAGGTGATGGACTGGCCAAGCATGTCTCCAGACCTAAACCCTAAATGAGCATCTGTGGGGCATCCTCAAACGGAAGGTGGAGGAGAACAAGGTCTTTAACATTCACCAGTTCTGTGATGTCGTCATGGAGGAGTGGAAAGGGACTCCAGTGGCAACATGTGAAGCTCTGGCAAACTCCATGCCCAATAGGGTTATGGCAGTGGTGGCCACAAAAAATACTGACACTTTGGCCCCAATTTGGACATTTTCACTTAGGGGTGTGCTCACTTTTGTTGCCAGTGGTTTAGACATTAAAGGCTGTATGTGGAGTTATTTTGAGGGGACAGCAAATTTACACTGTTATACAAGCTGTACACTCACTACTTTACATTGTAGCAAAGTGTAATTTCTTCAGTTTTGTCACATGAAAAGATATAAAATATTTACAAAAATGTGAGGGGTGTA
>BLSH010185810.1:14093-27367 GCA_018402905.1 Glandirana rugosa
CACGTTTCGTGGTCTGACATAGGGGTACACTTTAGTATTTTTCAATAAAATTTTTCACGACGAGGGAAACCTTCTTCAGTGTCAATCCTTACAGATCCTTCCTAGTGGCGTGATGATGTCACTGAGCCCCGCCCTGACGCATTTTGTCACTTCCTGTGACTTCTTCCAAAGGGAGCAGCACTTTTTAAAATAACTTTTTATGATTTCACATGGGGATACAGTCTGGTGCTTTGCACAAGATTATAATATTAAAAAGTAATTTACATACACATTATTTTTACTAAGGTAGTGTGATGTGATGTTTTCAAGAAGTTGTGAACATCACCCTGCTGGCCTTTCCCACCAGGTAAAATCTGCCTGCATTGCACAGAGAAGCACAGAGACTCTGTGATGAAGGGGGAGGGGGGGGGGGCAAATTATTATAGGATTAAACTTTAAGCCTGGGCTCTGCAGTTCACATACACAAAAACAAAGAATTGCCTAGAAAGTCTTTGATTTGTATGTCACAGGGCTATAAGTTAGGTTTGTATCACCAGGTTAATAGTTAATGAGCAATGAAAACCTGACAACCCCTCACTGTATGTAAAATAGGGTTTGTGTGTAGTAAGACCTAGCAACAAATATGTTATCATTTATTTATTTATTTTATTTATTTCAGGTACTTATATGTCAATTTATGCAGCGCTTTACATATATATTGTACATTCACATCAGTCCCTACCCTCAAGGAGCTTACAATCCAAGGTCCCTAACTCACATTCATACATATATTAGGGCCAATTTAGACAGGATCTAATTATGATTTAGAAAAATAAAGGAGACATGTGGGCATAGTAAAATAAGCAAACATTCATACTCACCTCCCTGTAGCAGCATTGGTCCAGTGCTGCAGCTGTCTCCCGTTGGTTCTAACCCAAAGAACTGAGCAATCACATGACCACTGATCACTCAGTTCTCGGTCTTCACTGGGCAGAGAGTGGTGACTGTCAGTCACTGTATCTCTGCTCTGCCCGTCCAGAGCTCACTGGAGCGCTGGGCTGGGGAGGGGGTTGGAACAGCTGGCTCAGGCACTCAGTGGCACACTGGGAGGCTAAGCCACCTGCCATATTGGGACAATATCGGGATGCTTCCAGAGCCTGCACCGACTTAGTGGCATCAGCCGACAGTGGGCTTTAGCCCACTGTCCGCTGATTCCTAAATCACAGGAGAAAACAAGTAACTGCACTCCTGTGATCCAGAAGAAAAGTGTGGCCACAAAAGCTTTGGCCATACTTCTCTTTTAACCACTTCACCCTCGGAAGGATTTCCCATGTTAGGACCAGAGCACTTTTTGCACTTTGTCGCTTTAACTGACAATCGCGCAGTCGTACCCAAACTAAATTTGCGTCCTTTTTTTCCCACAAATAGAGCTTTCTTTTGGTGGTATTTGATCGCCTCTGCGTCATTTCTGATCACCTCTATAAACAAAAAAAGAGCGACAATTTTGCAAAAAAAAAAAACAATATTTCTTACTTTTTGCTAAAATACAAATAAAAAAAATATATAAAAAAACAAATGTATTCATCAGTTTTGGCCAATTTATATTCTTCCTCAAATTTTTGGTAAAAAAAAAAAATCGCAATTGGCGTTTATTGATTGATTTGCACAAAGTTTCTGCCTTTACAAACCATGAGAATTAATTTCTGGCATTTGTTTACATTTTTTTTTTTACTGGTAATGGCGGCGATCTGCGATTTTTATCGGGACTTTGATATTGGGGCGGACATGTTGGACATTTCAACACTTTTTTGGGACCAATGACATTTATACAGTGATCAGAAATTTAAATATCCACTGATTACTGTATAAATGTCATTGGCAGTGAAGGGATTAACTTGTAGGGGGGATCTAGGGGTTAACTGTGTCCCCTAGGCATGTTTTAAGTGTGAGGGGGCTGGGCTACTATGGGCATAAGAGATCTAACCAGTGACAGGGATCTGTAGATCTCTTACATGCCCACGTATTTACATCGGCGGTTCCCCGTTCTTCCTCTCTGGCAGGTCATCGCGGCTTACCGGTGGACATCAGATCCGCCCGAGCCATAGGCAGAGTGTGGCAGGCATGAGAGCGTTCCCGCCCACTAGCTGCGCACGCATGAATCGCCGCTTATATACGGTGATTCGCGGGACGCTGCTACTCTGCAGCAGTGAATATGCGGCATGCAGTTGAGAAGTGGTTAAAGCGCTATCATATGATTTAAGGCCAGTACTGATGGAAGACCCATTCTCATAAACCACATTCTTTTGACCCTATAGTGTCTTTTTGTCATGATTACGTGTCAACATATATTTTTTTTTATTCTGACCATTATGAGCAGTTTCTATTGTCCTGTCAGCTCCTTGAGAGCCCAGTCAGGCATTTATCTCACTTACTGGGATGAAGATCTTATCGGTTTTATTCTTTGTTAAAAGAAAAAAACATGGGCATTGAGGTGTTCTTTTGTCTGAATGGTAAGTATGTTCTCTGTGTAAAGAGTTAGTGTCCTGTGCTAAGTGAAGAGCCAAGAGGTCACCTCAACAGATTTACAAAGTGGTTTTCTTTTGCGTGCATTCACTAATTAAACATTCCTCTTGATCATTCACCATTTTACTTCAAAACATCACTTAAGAGATTAGTTTGTCTACATATCTGGTGTCACCTAATTTCAGGAATATTGGATTAGTGTGTCATCAATCATAAATATGTTATTGTTAAGCATTGATGTATAGCATTAAATGAATAAATCAAACGGCTTTGGTTTAGCAGTACATATAGCAATTCCAGGAAAGCAAGTAGAGGTAATCAGTCAATTGCTTACACTATCCAAGAAACATTGCATATGCACTGTGTAATTTATTCATTTATCTAGAACTGACAAATTTAACAGTGCTTTAAAGGGAGCCTAGCTTATTAAAACACTCCCTGCCTCAGAAGGATCCTACAATTTAATACCCTTCTCACATTATTTCCCAAATGAATGCCAATCTGAGTGGAAGCCGATTAATTGCTGAGATTGTCAGTCTCATCCAGCTTAGTTAATGGTCTTGCCACGCAAGGCCCACTCAAACCATTAAAGTGGATCTTCACACAAAACTACCACCATACATCACTGTTACTATCCCCTATCCATAAAAAAAACAATCATTTTGTTTGTTTTTATTTACCTTTTTTTACTTAATTTACATTGCACCCCATTCCTTGCTTCCATTCTCACCTAGCCAACAGATGACTCGATTTTCTTTCCTTCCACTATAGAAGCACTACTGTTTCCTGCAGAACACTATGATTACTGCTAGCCGCTTTAGCCACTGTTAGTAATCGAATGTAAACAATCCAACAGGCCGGTTGTACCCAAGTCGATAGATGGATTGATTTAGGTACAATAAGCCTGCCCCATACATGGATCAAATCTCAGCCGGTCCCTGATAAGCCAGACGAATTTCAACCCATGTATGGCCAGCTTAACCTGAACCCTGCTTCTGCAGCCTCGTGGTATATCCACATAACATAACACAGGAGGCATCAGCTTCCACACCGCACAGGAGGAGGGATGTGGTGTTGTGTCATCAGAGGGTCAACAGCAAGAACCAGGAGGAGAAACCCAGCTCCAGATGGCGCAAGAAAGGAAGATGGTGGTGCAGGACTGGATGTGCAACAGCGGAGCAGCAGATACCAAAAGTACACTGTATTTGCAGGGGACATTTGTATATTTATTGAGGATAACCCATTGAAAAAGGTAAGAGGGTATAGGCAAAAACAATGAAAAAAATGTGGGGTGAGTTTCCATTTTAATATCCGATGCCATTAAATATGTTACAGTATCATACTTTTCTCAGGCCCTTCATGATATAATAAAAAAATTATTCATACTGACACACAATAAAATAGAATTCCTAGAGCTATCGATATACAACACAATGTACGGAATTCAGTGGTGTCGAAAATATGACATTTAGTGTAAGTAGTGTATAGCAAACTGTACAGATTGCAGTGCTCCAAAGTATACAATATTTAGCGTAACATATACAGCACAGCCCTCCAGTTTATGTAATAAAAATCAGAACGTGCAAAGCGCAGTGGTCTTCTGTATGTAGCATACTAAACATTGTAGAGTGTGCAGTGATCTGCGATATGCATAGTTTACATAATACAGTGGACTGGAGTATGTAATTCACAGTATAATATGTAAAATGCAGAAAAGCAGATTGTAATTTGTTAGGTACACAAGTAATACACAGTACATTAGTCAGGAGTATGTAATAAACAGCATGATATGCAGAATGTATTGGTACAAATTATGTAATGTGCAGCATTTTGTACAGCGTGCAATGGTCTGACGTATGCAATGTACAGAGAGTGCAGCAATCCGGGGTATGTACACTCTGTAGAGTACATCATATAATGTTTGACGTTTATTCATAATAATGGAAGTAATACTGAATGGATACTAATAATAAATGTTTATTATTAGTAATTATTATTTCTTGATTTACTTATCAATGAAGTATACTATTGAAGCATGAGTTGGGTTATTGCTGTTGCTTATGGCGAAAACTTTTTTAAACAATCCAACACTCTTCAGCAAACAGACCTAAAAATGTCTTGTGTATACAAGCTTAAAAAAAGAGGAAAATGCATATCCCATTACAACAGATTTTGGCAAGCTCAGGTGCATTTGACATGCCTGAGTTCACTCAGAATTGCTAAGTCTGCCCCTTAATCTATAGTGACTGATAGTCCTGTCAAAGATTAGGGACAGAAGTAGCATCTGGGCCAAAGTAATTATAGGTGCAAGATAGCATCAACGTATTTCTGAAGGTCATAGAAATCACCTATTTTTTGAAAATAATAATCAAAAAAATTCTCAAATCCCATAAGCTTAGGGTTTTACTGATTATAAATGGAATTATTAAAGCAATGGGAGATAAAACATTTCATCAAACACCTATACATTACCAGCCATTAGATAGCAAAAAAGCATCAACTACCATTTTGTTCAAATAATACTTTCTAAGATTAGTTTTGAACTTTCATCCTGCTAGTTTAAAGTGGAGTTCCACCCAGAATTTTTTTTTCTTACACCATTCAAGTCATTTGCCTATATAGACTTACCTTTGAAGGAAAAAAAAATGTATACTCACCCTAAGTCACTTGTTGCTAGGTGGTCCCTGTATTCTGCCCCTATTTGGTCCAAGGCTCTTTTTCACTTCCTGCTTCCCCTGGCCTCCTGGGAGACGTGACTCATCATTTCCCAGGAGTCAGTGGGCTTCCCTGTACTGTAAAATCATGTTATTTCCAGACAGGAAATGACGCGATTTAAGACGGACCGAGATCGAGGAATGCATGATGGTTACCCACCATGCACTTCTTTCAGGAAGAGATGCCAGGAGACTACGGATGGGCTTCAGATGCCCTCACCTAAAATGGAAAAGTCCAGCAGTGAGAGAAACAAAATTGTGAGTAAAAAATACATTTAATTACTAGGCGGTTTGAAAGTAAGGAAACAAAAGGTTACATCTATTTAGTATTAAAACAGTGGATGCCAAAAAAAAATAAAAATTCTGGGTGGAACTCCGCTTTAAGGTCATGTCTCTGTGTTCTTGATCTTTACTTTAGATTGAAAATACTGCCATCATGAACCTTATTTACCCTCTTGATATATTTAAAAGTTTCAGTCATTTCCCTTATTTCCTCCAGACTGTACATACTAAAGCAGTATTAAAGATTCAGCTTAAAAAAACAAAACAAAAACTTTTACTTATCTGCTCTGTGCAGTGGTTTTGCACACAGCACCCTCAAATCCTCCTCTTCTTGGGTCCCCCGCAGGTGCTCCTGGATTCTCCCCCTTGACCAGTGCCCCCATAGCAAGCCACTCATTTCTTTGCATCCATAAGACAGATAGACCTGCAGCTCTGCCCCATCCCACTCCACAAGCCCCCACTTTATCCTCATTGGCTGCGATTGACAGCCAATGGCTCCCACTGCTGTCTCAGCCAATGAGGAGAGGGAGTCTGGGACAGCCGAAGCTCTCGTGCACATCGCTGGATCGAGATGGGTCTCAGGTAAGTATTGGGGGGAGGCTGTGGGCCCTGCTGCACATAGAAGGTTTTTAACCTTCATGCATAGAAAACCTTCAGCCTTTACAACTATTTTAAGTTCCTGAGGTCTCTCCTGATATATTGTATCCCTCAGATTTAGTCTTTTTATTAAGAAGCTTATTCTTTATTTGAACTACAGCCTTGGCCAAAAGTTTTGAAAATGAAACAAATATAAATTTTCACAAAGTCTGTTGCCTCCGTTTTTATGATGGAAATTTGCATATACTCCAGAATGTTATGAAGAGTGATCAAATGAATTGCAATTAATTGCAAAGTCCCTCTTTGCCATGAAAATTAACTTAATTCCATAAAAAACATTTCTACTGCATTTGCGAAGAAGGCTTCAGGGGGCCCAAGAAAATCCAGCAAGCACCAGGACCATCTCCTACAGATGATTTAGCTGCTGAACCGGGGCACCACCAGTGCAGAGCTTGCTCAGAAATGGCAGCAGGCAGGTGTGAGTGCATCTGCACACACAGTGAGGCAAAGACTTTTGGAGGATGGCCTGGTGTCAAAAAGGGCAGCAAAGAAGCCACTTCTCTCCAGGAAAAACATCAGGGGCAGACTGATATTCTGCAAAAAGGTACAGGGAGTGGACTGCTGAGACTGGGGGTAAAGCCATTTTCTCTGATGAATCGCCTTTCCTATTGTTTGGGGCATCCAGAAACACCCTTGTCCGGAGAAGAAAAGGTGAGCACTACCATCAAGCCTGTGTCATGCCAACAGTAAAGCAACCTGAGACCATTTATGTGTGGGGTTGCTTCTCAGCCAAGGGAGTGGGCTTATTTACAATTTTGCTTAAGAACACAGCCATGAATAAAGAATGGTACAAAAACATCCTCCGAGGGCAACTTCTCCCAACCATCCAAGAACAATTTCCAGCAAGATGGGGCACCTTGCCATAAGGCAAAAGTGATAACTAAGTGGCTTGGGGAACAAAACATCAAAATTTTGGGTTCATGGCCAGGAAACTCCCCAGAACTTAATACCAATGAGAACTTGTGGTCAATCCTCAAGAGGCGGGTGAACAAAAAAAAAATCCCACAAATTCTGATTTGCAAGAATGGGCTGCCATCAGGATGTGGCCCAGAAGTTGATTGACAGCATGCCAGGGCAAATTGCAGAGGTCTTGAAAAAGATTGTTTAGCACGTGGTGTAATTGTCCCTCCAGTACAATCTGAAAGTAGGCTTTTCTCTTTCTTAAAAGGCTTTTATGCATGTGGGCGATATGTTGAATGTAGGGATTCTAAGATTAATACTAAGAAGCATAAACAGTTCATATCTTCTGCCACAAATAACGAATATCAGATTCAACAACTCATTACCTGTAATACTATTGGTGTTGGTGTTGTCTACATGCTTGAGTGCAGTTGCGGTCTTCAATATGTAGGGAGGACCTCCAGACACCTGCAGGTTCGATTAAGGGGGCATGTGGGCAATATGAAAAAGTTCTTAAGACCCAAAATGTCTCACGTCATTTCCGTAAGTTCCACAATATCTATTGGTATACCATACAGTCAATAGGATATATCATGGTTGCAACCTCATCCCATCATATGTTACTATACAAAGAAATTCCCCCCCACAGAAAGGGACTTTAAATAGGTTATGCAACCACTGTTTTATGTAAAAACAATAATTTATTACATCAAAAAGATCAATGAATAAAGACAACCCATAAACAAATGAAGAATTGTCAGAATGGTCACATAAAAAACATTAACATTAAGGCCTCATACACACAGATGTTTCTTAAAAAATAAACAAAACGTCGGGCCCGACGTCAAGGAAAAAAAAAAATAAATCTGCGTTTTTTGACGTTATGCATCGGCGTTAGTGAGCGTTAGTGAGCGTCGGCGTCAATAGGTGTTTTTTAAAAAAAATCTTCCCTCTGCTATTTTTCAACCTAAAAACGTCGGCGTCCAAAAACGCCAGTTAAGGCCGATACAATATTAGTTGGCGTTTTGGGGCGGCGGCGTCAAAAAATGCCAAAACGTTATCAGAACGCGATGGCTGTGGGTTCTACTTTCAGCTCACTAACGCCGACGCCATCTACAGCTCAAAAACGCAGACGTTTTTATGGGGCCATTGACAAACATGGAGAGTTGCAAAAAACGCCAGAAAACGCTGGCGTCAAAAAACGTCCGTGTGTATGAGGCCTTAAAGTGTTCATGTTGGTATTGCACCAGTGTTGCCTTAGAAACACCTTTCTAAGGCAACACTGGTGCAATACCAACATGAACACTTTTAATGTTAATGTTTTTTATGTGACCATTCTGACAATTCTTCATTTGTGTGCTGTCTTTATTCATTGCTCTTTTTGATGTAATAAATTATTGTTTTTACATAAAACAGTGGTTGCTTAACCTATTTAAAGTCCATTTCTGTGAGGGGAATTTCTTTGTATAGTAAGTTCCACAATAGGAACCCTAGTTCATTAACATTTAGGGGCATTGAACATGTGGCCAAACATTGGAGGGGTGGAATTTTTATTCGCCATTTGAGTAGAAGGGAATCCTTTTGGATCCATGAAACCAAGGTTCTAGTGCCTGGGGGGTTAAATGTTGATTTTGCTATCAACTGTTTTATCTCAGACTGATAAAATAAGAGCATTATGTATTTATGGATATTGTATGCATATACAGTTGTGCTCATAAGTTTATATACCCTGGCAGAATTTATGATTTCTTGGCCATTTTTCAGAGAATATGAAAGATAACACAAAATCATTTCCTTCACTCATGGTTAGTGTTTGGCTGAAGCCATTTATTATCAATCAACTGTGTTTACTCTTTTTAAATCATAATGACAACAGAAACTACCCAAATGACCCTGATCAAAAGTTTACATACCCCAGTTCTTAATACCGTGTATTGCCCCCTTCAACATCAATGATAGCTTGAAATCTTTTGTGGCATTTGTGGATGAGGCTCTTTATCTTCTCAGATAGTAAAGCTGCCCATTCCTCTTGGCAAAAAGCCTCCAGTTCCTGGAAAATCTTTGGCTGTCTTGTATGAACTGCACGTTTGAGATCTCCCCAGAGTGGCTCAATGATATTGAGCTCAGGAGGCTGAGATGGCCACTCCAGAACTTTCACTTTATTCTGCTGTAGCCAATGACAGGTCAACTTGGCCTTGTCCGTCCATCTCATGCACAGCTTCCTGGCTGATGAATGCAAATGTTCCTCCAGTATTTTTTGATAACATACTGCATTCATCTTGCCATCAATTTTGACCAAATTTCCTGTGCCTTTGTAGCTCACACGCTCCACCTCTGTGTTTCACAGGCCTTGTTTACTCAACTCCAAATGTAGTGTTTATGGTTGTGGCCAAAAAGCTCAATTTTGGTCACGTCACTCCAAATGACTTTGTGCCAGAAGGTTTGAGGCTTGTCTGTTTGCTGTTTGGCTTATTGTAAGTGGGATACTTCGTGGCATTTGCATAGTAAAGGCTTTCTTCTGGCGATTCGACCATGCAGCCCATCTTTCTTCAAGTGCCTCCTTATTGTGCATCTTGAAACAGAACAGCCACACCACATGTTTTCAAGTTATTTGTGGGTTTTTCCTTGCATCCCGAACAATTTTCCTGGCTGAAATCCTAGTTGGTCTACCTGACCGTGGTTTGGTTTCAACAGAACCCCTAATTTTCCACTTCTTGATTAGAGTTCGTACACTGCTGATTGGCATTCTCAATTCTTTGGATATCTTTTTATATCCCTTTCCTGTGTTATACAGTTCAACTTTCTTTTACCGCAGATCCTTTGACAATTATTTTGCTTTCCCCATGACTCAGAATCCAGAAATGTCAGTGCAGCACTGGATGAAAGATGCAAGGGTCTGTCAGGAGTACAGAAACTCATTGACATTTACATGCACACACTAATAACAGACCACAGGTGAGGATGGTTACCTTCAATAGCCATTCAAACCCCCTTTGTGTCAACTTGTGTGCATGTTATCAGGCCACAATCACCAGGGTATGTAAACTTTTGATCAGGGTCATTTGGGTAGTTTCTGTTGTGATTATGATTTAAAAAGGGTACACACAGTTGACTGATAATAAATGGCTTCGAACAAACACTAACCATGAGTGAAAGAAATGTTTTTGTGTTGTCATTCATATTCTCTAAAAAATGGCCAATAAATCATAAATTCTGCCAGGGTATGTAAACTTATGAGCACAACTGTATATGGATAACAGCAATGGTCGCGGTTTAATTTCTAAAATTAATTTGTAATTGACCGTTTTAGTGAGCCTTTTATTATTAATTAATGGTATAGGATTTTGCATTATGTTTTAATGTGCTTTTAAAATTTATTGTCATATCCATTGAGCAATGAATCGTGGCTTGTAGTCACGTCCTAGCATATTTCCGGTGGGTAGCTGGGTTGCCATGGAAATGTACACAGTCTAGTAATTCAAGCTTTTCACGTGATGAGATGGTTACTATATATGCGGGTGCCTCGCGTCACTTCCGCATCCGCTGACAAAGTTCTGGGTATTGGAATGTAATGCGTACGGAAATTAGGAAGGAGGAAGCGACGTTACCCGCGACCATCGCTGCTCCATATTTCATGTCGACTTATGTGGATTTTATGTACTGCCTTTATGCCAAGCACTGGGCTACAGTGCCACACTTGTGAGTACGCAATCTTTTAATAAAATGAGGATATTTGTGTGTGAGAAAACGGAGAGCACTATGTATCTCTTTTTTTCCGCATGTGATATGACAACTATTTGAATGAGAGCTCATTTACATATACCTGGGAGTTGACAAGTGCGCATCTAGTATCTGATGGGATCCTCCGCATGAATACTATCACCAAGTCCATATCAGTGACAAAAAGTGCTGTCTGATCCTCGTAATAAGGGTCATGACAGGAAGGTGAGCAGCCAGTTAGCGTTACCTAAGGTGGTGGATCTGCACTGAAGCACTTTAATCTGTTTTCCTGCACATACACACTTGGGAGTCATATATATGGACTTTATACTCTATGTTTATGCATATATATGAATTTTGATATGTTTTTTAGATTGTACAAGCGCTGAACTTTATGAAATTATGTTTACTCATGGGATGTGATAAATTAGCCTATAGTGTCCAGCTGCTTTTAAGGCATTTTTAGTGAGAAGTTGCGCTGATTGATTTGTGTATCAAAAATATCTCCTACTCTCGCTACCTTCAGACAATCTCTGAAAACTCATCTCTTCAGGGAAGCCTATCACGCCTCCAACTAAACTTTTACTGCTTCCATCAGCTCATTCCCCACAGTTACAACCTTGTGTACTACCTGCCCCACCCTATTAGATTGTAAGCACTTCTGAGCAGGGCCCCCTTAATCCTCATGTATTTTATTGTATTGTAACTGTATTGTCTCCCTTTTATATTGTAAAGCACTGCGTAAACTGTTGGCGCTATATAAATCCTGTAATAATAATAATAATTTCAGAGAAATAACAATTATTGACCAATCTGTGTTTAATGCTCTTTCTTATTTATTCTTCATTATACAGTTTCAGGTTAATGGAAAATTCTGTTAAATGGGATCTCCAGCTTACACAGCCGTGTTTTAGTATCTGTCAAAACTACTTTTATATTGTAAAATATATTTTGTGAAGCGAAATAAGCTATAATGTGATATAAGGTGAAATTTGTTTTGGTGCAAATTTAGGACCTACATTTCTTATTGATATCTGCAGCCTTGGCATGAATTCATCTTCCCAGTCATATTAAATAGCAAAAAAGCATGAAACCTGAAAAACTTGGCATCCTTGTTTTGTTCTTGCAATGGGCTGAACAAATGACTGAATAAATCTAAAGGTAAAATATAAAGTCCCTTTAGATAAATGTTTCCATTAAAGTTTGACATGAGTGAATCAGCAACATTAGAAAAAATAGGACCGATGCAGAGTATGTAGATCTACTTTTGGAGCAATTAAATCATTAAACATATCATAGTATCTTACTGACATATTGATGTTGTTTAGATTTATTATTACTCACTCATTTCCTCCCACGGATATGGTTTTATTGATCGGTCTCTGATGAAAGTGGCTGCTGAATGTTGTAAACAAAGAAATAAACAAACATATCACATTGTCAATGTGGTTCTGTGGGAGCACTCATTTATTTTACGGTGGTCACTTGGATCAGTTTAGATTTGTCTATGCTTTGTTAAAAATAGGTCAAAACCATAGGTATATAAAAAAGAAATTACCAAGGCTTAGTTACACATAAAATGCAGTAGAGAAAATTAACCTTTTGTGAGTTGCAGACAAATGTGCAAAAAAAATCAGGTATGCATTACAATTAGGAATGTATATATTAGGAATAGAGTTGAGCGAACCTCTGGAAGTTCGGGTTCTGCTGGTCCGTCCGAACTTCGGGACGAAGTCCGGGTCCGGGTCCGGACAGAACCCGAACGATCGCACGGACAACGAACCCCATTGAAATCAATGGGGACCCGAACTTTTATGCACAAAAATGGCTGTAACAAAGTCCTGGAAAGCCCTAGAGGGCTGCAAATGGAAGTAAAATGGGGGTAAGGGTAGGGCAAGTGCCCTACAAAAAAATGGGGACAGGGAAATAACTTTAAATATTTAAAAAAAAATAAAAACATAAAAAAAGCAAAAATGGAGGTGAATGTGGATCATCTTCAAACTGTGTCTGAAAGTATTAATTAACGGTAGAAGCCATATAACTGTTCTAAAATAATCTTCAAACTAGGGCAAGTGCCCTACAAATAAATGGGGATAGGGAAAATAAATTAAAATCAAGTAAGGTGTAGGTGGGGGGAAGGGCAAAAAAATGAACTAAAATTAAATAAAAGGGATAGGGGTAAATAAACATCCCGTGAACGGGATCAAACTTCTAATAAAATCTTGTCAATATACCGAAGATGGCAATTAATTATGAAAGTCTGTGTCAAACTTCTACTAGGTGTAAGTGGAGGTAAAAACGAAAAAAATACAAAAATAAAAAAAAATTTATAAATTTCAATAAAGGGACAGGGGTAAAAAAACATCCCGTGAACGGGATGGGAATGGGGGTAAAATGAAGGTAAACGTCGGGAGATCCCGAAAGGTCCTGAAACAATGTCGGTAAAAACACGTATTTTCAAGCCCAGGGGTAACTAAAGTTACCCCAAGCAACAGGCAC
>BLSH010185810.1:44511-56726 GCA_018402905.1 Glandirana rugosa
ACCCCCCCCCCCCCCCCCCCAAACCACACACATCTGAACTGCATCCAATCTCTGTGTGACCTGTACGTTATTTACTCACCTCCCTTATTCTGCACATCTGCACATTACCTCTTCGTCCTGCTCCTCCCTCTTTGACATCTCAGTTTAATGTATTCAATGCACCATTACCAAGCTCCATGCCTTAACCTATTTAATAACAGCATGTACTATAATATGGGGTCACCTTGCCTACTTCCCAAAAAAGGGGTAATTTTGGGGGTTCTTGTACTGTACAAACAAGTGGTTACTGCCCCCACCTGTAACTGGTCACTGCAGCAAGGAGCATTGGAAAGGCAACACAACGTGTTTATTTATTTATTTTATTTATTCAGGTACTTCTATACAGTGTTAACTGTACTGCCCCGGCATTTTTTTTTTCCAAATGTTTGGTCTTTTTCCCTTTCTATAATAAAAAATAAAAAACAGTGGTAAAGATCTATCTGTGTCAAAAATGATAAACAAAATCAGTACAGTCCTGCATGATGGAGTAATTGTCAGTGAAAAGTTACCAGCACCTACAGCTCCATCTGTTGAGGCTATGTCGTGGCCCACCTTGCGCGTAGCTGCGGTCTGCACACGCTCGCTGGCTGGGCTGGGAAGACCACTGAATCTAGTTTATCCAGCCCGTCTCCCAGCCCGGCAATTTATTGTAGCTCTCCCAGGAGATGCACGGAAGGAAGAAAAAAAAAATTAAAAATTGCTAGAGCCCAAAAGATCCCAGCAAGGAGCTAGGTCCTTACTCCTGACTAGACAGAAAAAACTGTTTACCAGGAGCAGGGAGTGGGTTATATAGGGACTAAGGACGGCCCATGGTGCATAGCCAAGTTTTATGTTCTGCCTAGTCCTACTCCTGAAGAGACGATATAACCCACTGGTCAAGATTAAGGAGGCGCTGTGTCCGTCGATGAACGAAGGAGAAACTTAAAATTAGACTGGTTACAAACAGATATTACAGACTGGTACTGAAGTGGTTAAACAGACACTGTGCCCAAGGGCAGACACTGTGCCCAAGGGCAAAGTAACATTGTCTCTGAAAAGGTATTACCCGACCCGTACTTACCTCATTTGCGTTTCTTAACAGCTCTTTGCTCCTTCACAGTCAGAAACAACACACGGCACTTTGTGCACGGGGAGCATGTGATCTGAGTGTTTCAGTGCCCAAACTTAGTAGCCAATGTTTAGGCCTGATCCCTTTTACATGACCAGGAGAGTGACATCACCACTCTCCTGGGTCACTGACACAGCCAAACTGTGGTGGCTGCAGAGGAGCAAGTAGCTGGGAAAGAGCATGAGTAAGGTAAGTATATGGAGGTAGAGGATGCATTTTCAGTTATTCTCTACTGCACTGTCACTTTTCCCTAGAAGGCTAAGGTGATTAAATTCACATATACTGTAACTAAAAAGATTTTAAAAATCGTAAAAAGCTTATGGTTTATCTGTAACTGATATAATATTTCAATTGAAAACCTCCTCCTTACTTCCATTACTAGCCTGCAGATGTTCTCAGGGTTCTGTATACCAGGAAAAAATCCAATGTAGTATGGTTTAGTAATTTTAACATTAGAGGTTGTTCATTCAAAAGTGAACATAGCTTTGCCTTTTTACTAACATTCACTTTGCAAAGAGAACTTACACTTTCTAAAGTGAACATTCACTTTGCTACTTTGCTAGATGAAATGCTTCTGCTCTTTTAGTAAATCAACCTCATCATATTTTATAGGGACTACAGTCCCTGTGATACACCATAATATCAGGAAGGGGTTGGGATTACCTTGGGGTAGATACTAGACATTGAATTCTGTGTTCTCTTTGTTGTATCATGCTAGTATAAAAAGTATTCTGTTGTTTTAGTGTTAGCCCTACATGTTATGTTACTAATTAAAGTCCCAAGAAAAGTTTGCCAAATTTCAAACTCTATGGTAGTTCCTAGGATAATAATATCCTAACTGCAGATGGAAAGCAGGACAGTCACTTACATGCAATCTCTGTGGTTAGTGTTATAGCAGAAATGTGATGAGAAAATTACAACCTTTTATGGAAATTCTATGCAGTAATGATGCTTAACACATAGGAATATGATTAAGGGTACAAGAAATAGAACTAATAAACCAAGTCTCGCACAATGTACATATGGTTGTAATAAATCATTTAAATCTTAATTACAAATATGATACTATAAATGCCAAACAAAACAATACTATTTCTGTTTTCATGCTGTTAAGTGTTTGTTTTTTTTTTCAAAATATTTTAATATGTAACATATAGTACAAATAGGATAAATAACGCTGTGCTGGAGAGGTACAAATCTACAGGGTGGGCCATTTATATGGATACACCTTAGTAAAATGGGAATGGTTGGTGATATTAACTTCCTGTTTGTGGCACATTAGTATATGTGAGGGGGGAAACTTTTCAAGATGGGTGGTGACCATGGCGGCCATTTTGAAGTCGGCAATTTTGAATCCAACTTTTGTTTTTTCAATAGGAAGAGGGTCATGTGACACATCAAACTTATTGGGAATTTCACAAGAAAAACAATGGTGCGCTTGGTTTTAACATAACTTTATTCTTTCATGAGTTATTTACAAGTTTCTGACCACTTATAAAATGTGTTCAATGTGCTGCCCATTGTGTTGGATTGTCAATGCAACCTTCTTCTCCCACTCTTCACACACTGATCGCAACACCGCAGGAGAAATGCTAGCACGGGCTTCCAGTATCCGTAGTTTCAGGTGCTGCACATCTCGTATCTTCACAGCATAGACAATTGCCTTCAGATGACCCCAAAGATAAAAGTCTAAGGGGGTCAGATTGGGAGACCTTGGGGGCCATTCAACTGGATATGCGAAATTGCTACATGATGATGTGTTTCCCTCTTTATGCACTGAAGCTGGCACGTTCCCTGAGTTTTTCTAGTAAGATGGTGCACCACCACATTATGGGTGTCAGGTCCGAGCATTCCTAGATGAACAGTTTCCTGGAAAGTGGATTGGTCATCATGGGCCAGTTGAATGGCCCCCAAGGTCTCCCGATCTGACCCTGTACATTAAATTGCATGTATATTAGAATAAAATAAAGGAAATCATGTTAGATTATGTTTCGCTGCCATTTTTTGCTTTGCATTTTTAGAAACCTCTATTGAATGTATGAAGCCTTTTCTGTGTGCTCACTGTTTGGTTATAGAAACTATCTGTACTAGGTACAGTTAGATACTACTGAAGACATCCATATTTACAATGAATCTAAAGCCTCGTACACACAATGAGAATTTTGGACGACAGAAGGTCTGTTTTTTGTTGGATGGTAATCTCACGACGAAAGTGAAGAGCGTACTAACGATACAAAAATTTTCGTACAACCGAATTCAATGTCAGAAGTTACGTAATGTGTTGAAATTTTTTTATGTAGTTTTTCCTTTCTGAGCATGCGTAGTTGTGATCGTAGGATTTTTTTCATACAAAAACGGTACTAATGATACGAAAATCGGACGTTGAGGTGCCGTACAAAAAAATGTTCTAGTCTGCACAACCAGTTTTTGTCTTACGAAATATCAAAATCGGCTGTCGAAAGGAGCATTCTATCGGTAAGAATTTTGGACAATTGACCGTCAAGCGAAAATGCCCGTTCAAAATTCGCATCTTGTGTACAGGGCACACTAACAGCATGTTGTACAGTGGTACAGCAGGTTAGGGAGCAGGTTAGGGAGGGATTTGAGAGTGTTTACAGGGACAATTCGATTCTATTGGTCATTGCTGAAAACATCTATAATTACATTGAGACTGATTTTGGAGATTTCAGGGTGTTTCTGGGGAGATATACCTTTTTGTGTGTTTCTCAGTAACAACTTGAATTGCTGTTTGCCTGCTGTACCCTGCTAGTTTTATTTTTTAAGAGTGTTTGTTTTGTATTTCATGTTTTCATATTTTTTTTTCTTTCAGTTAGGTTAAATAAAAAGGAAGGATGGGGGTTTAGTGCTTAGTAAAAGAGTTTAAAAACTGTGAATGTGCTCACTAAAATATTTTTAAGGTTTTATTAGTCAAGTAAATACTCTGGGTTTTTTTTTTTAACCACTTGCTTACTGGCCACTTAAACCCCCTTCCTGTCCAGGACTCTTTGATACAATTGCACGGCCATGCTACACTGTACCCATATTACATTTTTATCATTTTTTCACACAAATAGAGCTTTCTTTTGGTGGTATTTAACACTAATGGGATTTTTGTTTTTTGCTAAACAAACAAAAAAGACTGAAAATGTTGAAAATAAAAAAACATTTTTCATAGTTTGTTATAAAATTTTGCAAAAAGTTAATTTTTCTCCTTCATTGATGTGCACTGATGAGTCTGCACTGATGGGCACTGATAGGCACTGATAATGCTGCACTGATGGGCACTGATAGGTGGCACTGATGGGCACGGATAGATGGCACTGATGGGCACTGATGAGGCCGCACTGATAGGTGGCACTGATGGGCACTGATAGGCTTTGATAGGCAGCACTGATGGGCATTGATAGGCGGCACAGAAGGACATTGATAGGTGGCACTGATGGGCACTGATAAGCACTGGTAGGTGACACTGATAGGTGGCACTGATGGGCACTGATAGATGGCACTGGTGGGCACTGATAGGTGGCACTGAAGGACAGTGATAGGTGGCACTGATGGGCACTGATAGATGGCACTGATGGGCACTGATAGGCAATGGTAGGTGACACTCATAGGGGGCACTGATGATGAGGCACTGATGGACACTGATAGGTGGCACTGGTGGACATTGATAGGTGTCACTGGGGGTACTGCTTAGCAGTGCTGATATGCACTGGTAGGTAGCACTGGTGGGCACTGGTAGGTGGCACTGGTGGGCACTGCTAAGCAGCAGTGGGTCTGGAGTGTGCAGGACCAATGTCCTGTTTACTCCAGATGGTAATCGCCTTTTTTTTTCTGTTCATGCTGTCAGCGTGAGGGAAAAAAAGCAGATTAATGGCTCTGTTTATATCACGTGATCAGCTATCATTGGCTGACAGCTGATCATTTGGTAAGAGGCCGGGACTGGCCCCTTACTCTGATCTGTGATCAGCCGAGTCTCATGGACTCGCTGATCACAGAGCGAGCCATGCGCAGGCATCACATGCACGGGAGGACGTACACGTGCGCCTGGTGTGGGTCCCATTAGCAAGTTGGCTTAGTTATTGCTTTTAAACACCATACACTTACTTTCTGCAATATTTTGGGGGATGTTTAAAATGAAATAAATTTAATATAATGCTACTTGTTTATAGTTAAAGACTTTTTAAAGACTGTGCACATACTGACTACAGTATTTTGTGGGATGTTTTAGTGAATAAATTACATTAATGTTTCTAAGCATCAAAATGGCTTTTAGAGGTTCTGTTCAAAAGTGAACTAGTACAATTTTCTTTCTGCAAATAAATTACACTCTAATGTTGATTTCTTGATTTTAAAATGGTAAATTATTAAATACTGGTCGCATAGGCACTGCAATCTTTTGGGAGCTTGCACCGCAAAAAAAAATATACTAATTAGTGATTTAGTATTTTGCACATTACAATATTTTCTATAAGTTGCACTGTAATGTATTTCTCTTCATTTTAATATGGTTGCTGGATGTCCAGTCCACAATGGGGTCTAGTACAAATGATTAAATAATGTGCAGGTAAGCACTTTGGGTTTATTCTGTGAATAAATTACATTCTAATTTATAATTTTAGATTAACCCATTTCTGACCACGTAACACATGCGGTGTCCAGGAAGGGGGTTTTATTTCGCCATATATGTGCTCCTGTCATTATGCTGTAGCATGCTTGATCGTGCACTCCCAGCAACAAGACCAAGCTGTTACTAGATTTTAGGTCTCATTCTAATGATCAGGGTCTGGAAGAAATGGCTCCCAATCATGTGATCACTGTGATTAGTCAATGACAGTGATCACTACAGTGAAGACCCATCCCAGTGCTGTTTCTCCTGTGTGAAGAGGAAACCATACTTTGTATCTTTTTCTTTTTGCTAGAGGAGAAATCTGTAAAAAAAAATTAAAAAGTAAAAAAAAAAAAAATGTTGGAAAAAACAAAGATTAATTAGATCAGCGCTTAGTTAATGTCAGTAAGTATTAGTGTCAGTTTAAGTGTCAATTAGTGTTAGTGGCATTTAGTGGCAGTGTTATTTTCCGTGTGCTTATGTTGGACAAGGAAACAAAAAAAATGTTTATTGTTTCTTGGTTCTACTATGGGTACAAAGAACAAATAATGGACACATACGTGGTATTGCTGTGATTATTAGGAATAAGGAAATGTGTTTGCAGCTTTTTTTGGTGGTAGGTCATGGTAATGGTGTAAAATATACAGCTAAAATTCAATAAATTATTTTTTTACTACTTTGAACCAGTTTTACTTTGGTGGTAATAAAACAAAATCGGAAGACATCCATTAACAATTAACAACCCAATGACAGCTCAATCTGTCCTTACAAAAACAAGGTATAATCAGGGCCGGCTCTACCACTAGGCGGAGTAGGCGGCCGCCTAGGGTGCCACTACCACCAGGGGCGCCCATCCGCTGTTTATCCTTCACTGCTCTGCATAAATCACACATGTCAGTGGAGAACCGCGGCTGGCAGCACCCCAGGGCGGTAAAATGAGGCGGATCTAGGGGCACAGGTGCGGGCCTGTGGACCACGGCTAAAGAAATGGGTAGAGAGACTCTGCAAAAAATCTCTACCTCCGCCACCTCCATTGTATAAATTGACAGGGCAAAGGGGGTGGAGTCAGGGGCAGAGCCAAAGGGGGGCAGCAAAATGAGGTTTCGCCTAGGGTGTCAAAAATCCTTGCACCAGCCCTGGGTATAATCCACCTGGATATACTAAGTAGTTGTCATAATAAGTACAGTTTTACTAACACATGCCAAAGGTATAAAATTGGGTTTAGGTGTTATGGTTTGTTTTGTCCTTGGTCATGAAGGGGTTAAAATCTGGCTTGTGGGGTCCAGTTCAAAATAGGGTCTAGTACAAGTGGTTCAATACATTTCTACATACTGTACACAAGGCAGAGGTTATGCAAATGTAGCTAGTAGAGGTCGAGCAGGTTCTGCATCTGCAAATGAACAAAATGTGCCTACCCCACATTGGTCACTCTTCAAAGTGAGGAGCAAAGCCCGTAAAGAACTGGACATCCAGTCTGGACCATGGGCCATAGCTTGCACAGTTTGCTTTAATTTTAATTTCACATTCAAACCTGCCTTTTTATATCTGTGGAACTGTGGCCTACTATAGTTGCTTACATAGTGTGCAATGCAATGTTAAAATGGCTGGCGGAGGTCCTGTTCAAAATGGGGCCTAATACAAGTGATTTAATACTGTGCAAATAGACAAGGTAGGCAGCAAGTACGCAAGTTCTCCCCACTAAATAATCTGGTTCCATCTATGCTAAATTCAGAAATGATGCTAGGTGACTCCCTTCAAGACCACAATGTCCTCATTGTGAGTACTTGAGTTCCAGGAATTTTAATAAACACAGTGATAATTACTAAATCCGCATTGCAGTAAAACATGTATCAATGTGCAGTTGGTCAGTACTGAGGGCAAGGACATTCATAGGGGTTAATATTTCTGTACCTTATACATATTTAATCTATGAAATAAGGTCCATTGGAGTTGATGAAATTATATGGGTATAGGAACCTGGTCACATGAACAAGTCCAGAGAGTAATGATACATTAATTATTTTCTGAATGGTCTAGAGTTGTGAGAGATGGGCCCCATGGTTCGTTTTTGGGGGCAATACTGTTCAATTTGTTTATTAATGATATAGAGTTTGCAATTAAGTGTTTAATTCTATTGTTTACTGATGATACCAAATTATGCTGGGAAATTAATTTGACACAGCATGTAAGATTATTACAGGAAGCTACATGACAGATGAGGTTCAGTTTTGAGAAATGTTAAGTTATAACTTAGGTGCAAAAAATACACATGAAAAATACACATTAGGCATATAGTAAAGAGTAAAAAAGAAAAAAAAACCAACAAATTCTTTAATTATATAAATAGTAAGAAAGGAAGGTTAGAACATATTGGCCCCATAAAGGATGATGACGGGAATCTGGTTACAAAAGACGCAGAGATGGCAAACTGTCCCATTTGTATGTAGGTTTCTAGTCTACGTGGTGACATTGCCTGTCTAAATTCCTTGGTTTGCGCTCTGAAGTCTGAGATCAGGAGGTTGTCTAAGCCAGTTTGTTGTGTTGAGCTGCCCTGCAAAAATCCACCTCTTCCTCAAAGACTGTGCAGGAGAAGGGCAGTGTGGACAACTGTTGGGTCTGTAAGAGGGAAGCCTGTGGACCATAAACATGTAGCTTTTGGTTTGACACTGCATAACCCCAATAGTGTTCTTTCTGAGCTAGAAGCAGACATAGCTGCTTGTGAGATTGGCAACCCTTCTCTGCACAGAGAGGAGCTTAAAAAAAAAATTGCAATTCCAAAAGTAATTGTTTTATCTGAGGTTGCTCGCCAGGCGATTGTTGTGGATAAGGCTCCTAA
The DNA here is from genome assembly GCA_018402905.1 of Glandirana rugosa. Classification (NCBI taxonomy): domain Eukaryota; kingdom Metazoa; phylum Chordata; class Amphibia; order Anura; family Ranidae; genus Glandirana; species Glandirana rugosa. The sequence goes on from BLSH010185810.1 coordinate 53,104, forward strand.
AAGGAGAAGTCATCTTGTTGGTGATTAAATTGTAAGAGGTGTTGCTATAGGAAATCATGTGGAAGTGTCAAAGGAAGTTAGGTGTTTGCCTGGTGCTACTGTTAGGAGAGATAAGAGGCTCATTGTAAGAATTGTCAAAAAAGCTAGCAAAGAATGCAATGTTGATGTTGTTGTGCACCTTGACACAAATGATTTGTCCCAGAATGATGTGCGTTCTGCGCAGAAGGATTTTCAGAATTTGGGCCAGTATCTTCAACAGTTAGGATGTACTGTTACATTTTCAGAGGTCTTACCTGTGCATGATGGACAACATGAGAAAGTGCCACGCCTTGACTGGGGATCGATCCTGAGACCTGTGTTCTTGTGGTCAGTTCCTTATGGCCTTAGCCACAGAGTAACTACAATCTTTGTGGAGTCCTAGGTATCTACTGCTTTCGAATAGTGACTCTGGCTCCACCCAGTGGCCAGCTGTAGGCAGTCACCTCAATTAGGTCCCTATAAAACTTTGCATCCCCTTCCCGTCCTTGCCTGAGTATAGGTTTAAATTTTTGCTAGCTATTATACCTGATTGTTCCTGTTACTAACTTTGCTTGTTCCCGACTACACCTTTGGATTGACCTCTCGTATTACGTTGACCGATTGTTGCCGAACCTTGCCTGTCCCTGACGCTGTCTCTGGTATTCCCCTTGGATCTCTGCCTGGATTGCTACCATAGATGTCCCAGAATTCTGGCTGCAGGACCGCAACTGTCCTCCACCTGATACTGGGATAACAAGACTACTGGTCAGGAAACCAGAGTGACTGTTGGGATTCCTGGCAGACCTAACAGAAAGTACTTCGTATAGCAGAGTTCAATGTTTGGTTAAATAATTGGTGCAAAGCTGAAGGTTTTGGTTATGTTAGTCATGACGCTACCCGGTGGTCACACAAGGGCACTGAGCTTCTTGGTATGGAATTTAGGATTTTTTTGGACATGCATTTAAACTGAGAAATGGGGACAGAGATGTAATTGTTGAGGAGAGTTTCTGTCCCCAGCAGGTTGAAAAAAATGTGAGGGTCTGTGTTGGTAATGACTGGGCTGATGGGGTGGTCACTTCAGTTGAAGTTTCTGGTGGTAAAAATAAAGCAGTTGAAAGTAATGCTTGTCATGTCATGTGCACTAATGCCTGTAGTTTAGGCAACGAGCTTTGTGAGCTGACAGCTCTTATGTCTAGGGACAACTTGGACCTTGTTGCAATTACAGAGACATGGTTCAAGGATTCAAATGACAGAGAAATAACTATACCAGGGTATACACTATAGTTGCCATATATGTAAAAAAATGTCATAAAATTAACATTAATTCAAAAAACAAATGAAATACACAAAACCCTCTGGGTCTGCCTTCCAACCAGGGATGGATCTTCCCTTAGAATTTGTGTAGTATACAGAGCCCCGAGGACAGAGTGGAGATTATGATAAATTGTTGATTGATGAGATAACTCAAATGGCAATGAAGGGAGAGGTTTTGATTATGGGTGACTTCAACATGCCTGACATTAACTGTAACACTCAAACTTCAATTACAAGCAGGAGCAGGGATGTAATGGAAACACTGAATGGGGTTTCTTTAAAACAGTTAGTAAAAAGCCCAACCCGAGGTGATCATATTCTTGACCTAGTACTGACAAATGGGGATCGACTGTCTGATGTTAAGGTGGGAGAGAATTTGGGTTCAAGTGATCACCAATGTCTTTAGTTTGATATTAAAACAAGAACTGAAAAATCATATAGAAAAACAAAAGTTTTAGATTTTAAAAGGACACATTTTGCTGAAATTGGGAAATTTCTAAAAAATGAACTGAAAGTTTGGAGTAAAATGACAGGAGAAAGTAATCAGTGGGCACTATTAAAGTCGACCATCCTGGAGGCAACTAGATTATATGTCAGGCAAGTTAGTAAGAATAAGTGAAAAAAAAAAACAATATGGTTCACTAAAGAGATAAGTAGTATAGTAAAGGGGAAAAAAATGTCATATAGAAGATTCAAGGAAACAGAAGGTGTAGCCTACAGAGAGAAGTATAAAAATAGACAAAATGAGGCCAAACACATTATCGTTGCTGCAAAAGCACAAAAAGAGGAGGAAATTGCTAAGTCTATTAAGAAAGGAGATGAAACATTTTTTTAGGTACGTTAGTGATAGAAGGAAAAAATACAATGGGATCACTAAAATGAAAACTGAGCACAACACATATGTTGAGGGAGACCAGGATGTAGCAAACCATTTAAACAATTACTTCTCTTCTCAGAAATAGACTGCACTAATGATAACAAGTTAGGGAATCATATTGGTTTTAGTAATGATGGTTTATTTCTAGGATTTCTGGAGACAGAGGTAGCTGAGGAACTGGCACAGGTAAAGCTTAATAAAGCAATGGGCCCTTATGGTATTCATCCCAGAGTTCTAAGAGAACTTCAAGATATAGTTGTTGGACCATTAACAGATCTTTTTAATCAATCTCTTCTAACAGGAGAAGTTCCCCATGATTGGTGGATGGTTAATATTGTACCTATCCACAAGAAGGGCAGCAAGGTAGAAGCTGGCAATTACAGGCCAGTGAGTTTAACATCAATTGTAGTCAAGGTAATGGAATCATTCCTGAAAAGAAGGATCATTGATCACCTAAAAATACACAGCTTACTGGACCCAAAGCTGCATGGCTTTACTGAGGGCAGACCGTGTCCGACAAATCTGATTGAAATGTTTGACTATATTACCAGTGTTTTGGACCAGGGTGGTGCTGTGGACATAGCGTATCTTGATTTTAGCAAGGTATTTGACACAGTTCCACCTAATGATCTAATACAAAAGTTGTACAAGCTAGGACTTAATCCTTGGGTGGTTCAGTGGATATGCAGTTGGCTAAAGGATAGATCCCAGAGTGTGGTTGTAAATGGGGTTCACTCAGAGGACGACCACTAGGGAGATGACTATGTAGGGTCTTAAGATAAACGAAAAGGGTGACGGACCAGCGTGACAAGTAAAACGTTAGTAGACTTTATTCGTGGGGGTTTAGAAAAAGAAGACATCACGACCGATTGTGACATGGGGGTTACAACGTGAGAGATTCCCCTATTAAAAAGGGATCTACGTAATAAAATGTAAATCTTTATAACTTGACGTCAGAGGTGACGAAACTGGTTAGAAGGTCGTTACGGTTTAGTACAAGGTACAATGTCTGTGGAGGTCCCTATAGTTGGGATAATGTGTGGAAACATAGTAGTCGTTTATCTGTATGGAACGGGTTGTTTGGAAATCAATTTAGTGAATGTATTTCCAATTTTTCTTGTCCTGTGTCATGTCTCGGAACACCATGGGGTGATCACTGACCAGAGATAAGACTCACTTGGGGTAAATGTTGGTGTGAGACCCTAGATAGGAAATCGGTTGACGTATAGGTGACTTGGTGGGTTCCTAATTCAGGATCGAACATGTTGAAAACATAATCTAGTAATCCACCTTGACACAGTTTATGGAACGATTTTAGTTCTATGCGATACAGGTGTCGTGGTGGGACCAGGTTTTGTGACCATTATATCAGTTTGTAAAGTTAGTCTAAACAGCCTGTGCCAGACGGGAGTCA
>BLSH010185810.1:56736-91088 GCA_018402905.1 Glandirana rugosa
TTTCAGACGGGAGGACTTGGAATAAGGGGGGGAACTACATAATGATTGAAATCTTTAAATACATCAAGGGGGGGAATAAGGTTCAGGAGGGCAGACTTTTCAATATGAATCCACAATCAAGAACACAGGAACACAGGGACATGACCTCAAACTAACTGGAGGGAAGTTCAAAACTAATCTTAGAAAGTATTATTTTACTGAAAGGGTGGTTGATAATTGGAATAAACTACCAACAGAGGTTGTGAGACAGTCAACAGTAAATGGTTTCAAACATGCTTGGGATAAACATAAATCTATAGTCAGACAACGAGGTTAATGTGAAAACAAAAAACAAATAAATAAATACATAAATAAAAAATAAAAATGGGCAGACTAGATGGACTACTCAGTCTTTTTCTGCCGTCACTTTTCTATGTTTCTATAGAGAGGGTGAATCTCCTTAATGGGGGTACAGACTTCAATAAAAATTGACAGGCTTGCTAATCCCACTCCACTCTATCTAAAACTAAAAAAAATACTCTACTGTAATATAAAGGTCATACATTCAAGATAAAATCAATCATTCCAGACTTTTATAACACACTGGTTCAGGTTCATCTTGAATGTTCAGTTCAGTTTTGGTCACCAATCCTCAGGATGGATGTTGTTGAATTAGAATGAATTCAGCAAAGGGCAACAAAATTATTAAGGGGGATGGAGGACCTCAGCTATGAAGATTGAATACATAGATTACAGTTATTTACTCTGGAGAAGAGGCACTTAAGAAAGGATATGATTACTATGTGCAAATATATCAAAGGTTACTTAAATAACAATATTAATACGTTTGAAGCGGTTTTAACCTCTTACATATATCCAGTGAAGTGACTAGTCTCAGGTGATACACAGAGATGAAACAAATCCTCCTCAATACATGTACCTCTTTATCTGCATCCGTTCAAAGTACAGAATTTATAACGCTTGTCTGAGCTTCAGTAAACAGGGGGCAGAGAGCTGGAATTACACTCTGCAGAGCTCAGTGAGGAGAGCTTGGGGGACGGATTGGAGGGAAGGGACTTCACACGGCACACAGAAACAGAGCTGAGTCTGTGTGTGCTGAAGGTCCCTCCCCTGTCACCTTTTTTCTCTTGGTGTCAGGAAAACTTGTCAGAAATGATTCATGCTGATAGCAGAGGAACAAAGCGGCAGCCAGAAATGGCACTTAGTGCTCCAAATTGAGACAAGTGCACACTATAGAAGGATATGGTTTGTTCATAGTTCATGTCTGAGGTTTACAACCATTTAAAGGTCCCTAAAGAGGACACATGGCCATGATTTAAGGTTAGAAGAAAAGAGGTTTAACTTAAGACTGAAGAAAATGTTCTTTATTATTAGAGCAGTAAAATGTGAAACTTCCTCCCACAGGCAGATATTAGAGAATAAAAATCACACACACATACAAACACAAATAGGTTGAACTCGATACACCTGTGCCTATTATTCAGCCCTTTAAATTATGTAACTAATGTCCTGATTTTTTTATACCAACATACTATGATACAACTATTAACATACTGTATACTAACTGGTTTCTGTAAGTATACTTTTTTTACATTTCTCATTGGCTGTTTCTAACAAAAAAGAGAAACTATTTAACATCATCAAACTTTCTATGTGTCTTGAAGATAAAGTAATCTATTCTGTGGCACATGAGAAATATATTAATTGAATTGGTTTAATTACTCTAACATAACTTTGTTTTTGATATAAGCCAATCTTTACCTGTCTGTGGGCTCTCATTTTTTTCTTTTCAAATTGAGTACATTACTAGTTTAATTGCTTAGAAGCCAAGATTAATAATCAGCTATACTAAACAAATGAAATCTCTTTAAATTTGCTCTTTTGGTTTGCTAGGCTGTGCCGGGAAACCGCTTTTTATACTAGCAGAAATAAGGTAATTGCAAGACATCAAGGTGTACTTTAAACATGTGGAGGAATATAAAAAGAGTACTCAAGCTTTCTCAAGAGCTGCATAACCAGCTGTTTTACCTTCAAAGGCTCTCTGGTGTGGAGTTTTAATGCTGCTGTAAAAGAACTTAAGAGGCAATTAAGATCGGCAGTAAAACTACTATATGCTATCCCAATAAATACCATGGACTAGAGAGTAGAGAAAGTGTCTTGTGAACAGATAAAAGGAAGACCAAACAACTGTGAAAATATTATTAGGGATGCCATATGAGCATGGCAAAGGGAACATAAGTTTAGCCTCCAAAAACCATGTGGCATCTAGATCTGGTGGACTGAGAAAAGAATTTAAAAGAACAGGCATGGAGAGATAAAACGATATAGAAGTGTCCATTAGTGAATAATCCACATGAAAAATAGTCCAAGAAGTAAAAATAGCCAAGACAATCTTCCATACAGCTGAGTGAATCGTAGAGGTCCACCACCACTACTTCCTGGGGAGAACCTTGACAGTACAGATGTAAGCGTATCAAAAGGTAATGATTCTGTAACTGTAAGAGAAGTCAATGAAGGCTCATGACAAAACCATCATCTGGAAGATGCCACTTCCATTGGTGGTGTTTGGAAACGTCAATATCCTGTATATCCTCATTATCTGACCTTCCAACCAACACTCAGAGGGACATAAGAGAAACAAATGTACTGCATAGCATAAAAACCCTTTAAAGAGGAAGTAAACCCATATGGTTTCCTCTATGTTCCCCTGTAAAGTAGAAGCATTGCATAGTAGCCCATTATGTGCCACTTACCTGCAAATGAAGCCTGCGACGTCCAGCGCTGTCCCCTCTGCTAGCGGCGCCCATCTTCTGCCCCTCTTCCTTCCAGGGCCACGACTCCATCGCTGTGACTGGCCGGAGTCGTGTGACGTCTTTCCTGCGCATGCACGTGGCAGCTGCCAGTCACAGCACGGCCGCAGGGGAGGAACGGCCGTTCCTTTGCTGTGCATGTGCCGACTTGACGTCGGCACAGCTTCAACACTGCATATCTCCTGCACCGTACAGGTTTAGGAGATATGCAGTGCACCTACAGGTAAGCCTTATCATAGGCTTAACCTGTAGGTTAAAGTGGTTGTCACAAGTAGACAACCACTTTAAAGTGTTACTAAACCCAGATCCTGCATTGACTATATCTGGTCTTCCACAGTACACAGAACATGGAAATAAAATTGCTAAATACCTTTTCTCATCAGCAGTATATAGCAGTCTTGTGACTTCTATCAGTGTCCAGCCAAGCACTGGTTAAAGCTAAACCCCTGACCCTCTGTCTGGACAGTGCTAATTGGCCCTGTACTGATCACATGCACTTTTTCAAGAAAAAAAAAACACTCTAGCAATACACACAAAACTGAGCATGTGCAGCCTGACTCCATTGACTCAATTGACATTGATTGTGTTATCAGGAAATGATCAAGGAACAGTGGAAGGAGGGGATGATCAGAGACAGGATCAAACAGACCTTTTACACAATGTGGAAGATTAACCCCTTAGGTTCCAAATTTGAGTATAACAAGCATTTTTTACAGCATATACATACTGATTTTACTGTTGTGGGTCTAGTAACACTTTAAAAAATGTTTACAGTATTAAAACTTAAAAATCCACTTGCAATATATGAAATCAATTTGCGCAATACAAGAAGTATCCAGCCGGCATATATGGCATTTTTACTGTGACTTCCGGTTCACGCAATGACATCAGTACACCGCTCCACCCTATGCTTTTAGTCACAAATTACTTCTTCCAGAACATGGGCACAATGCTGCATCATTGCTGTATATACCCAATTCATTGTTGCCAAGCCTTGTTTTGAGCTGCCATGCCGAACAGAGGCTATAAGCAAGGAATTTTGAATAAAAAAGCGAAGTTTTTTTTTTTTCATTGCCGCTGGATTCATGTACCCCAATTATGTGCTATTTACTAAAGGTACATAAAAAAAACTGTTTGCCCCCAGGATGTCCCATTATCAGTGGCATTGATTCTCTTACATCCCGAATGGTCAAATATAGAGATTACCATCTTTAACCATTGGTTAAAAATACACCATCTTACATAAATGATACTAGACATACCATCAATCCTCTAAGTCATCTTGAATATAAGGAAGGTTACTGGTTAGTAACTGTGGATGTAACATCCTTGTATACAATTATACAGTATCGCATTATTTAGATTTTTCAGCTGTATCTTACTGCCTAGAGTATGCTCCAAATCTCCCTATATGCCAGAAAGAGTTCTTCATGAATCTTCTTAAGTTTGCCGTCAACAATAATATTTTCTTCTGCATGGCAGCTCAAAACAAGGCTTGGCAACAATGCGTTGGGTGTATAAGTCAATGATGCAGCATGCCACCCGTGTCCCGGAGGAAGTCATTTGTGATGAAATGTGTAGGTGGAGCAGCATGCTGACAGACATCATTGAGTAAACCAAAAGCCACGGTAAAGACACAATATATGTCAGCAGGAAGCTTCTTGTATTGCGCAAATGGATTTTATATATTGAGAGTGCATATTTATGTGTTAATAAATGGTTATGTCCCTCTGAATGTTGGTTGGAAGGTGAGATGATGAGGATATACAGGATATGGATGTTGCCACACACCACCAGTGGACGTGACATATTCCAAATTATGGTTTTGCCATGAGCCTTTATTGACATCTCTATAGTTACAAGGCAATTACCTTTTGGTAAGCTTGCATCTATACTTACAAAGTGGTGGTTCTCCCGGGGAAGTGGTGGTGGTAGGTCTCCGATCACTTACCTGTATAGAAGATTGTCTTGGTTATTTTCATTTCATTGACTGTTTTTCATGTGGGTTGTTCACTAATGGACAGTTTTACATGATTTTACATAAATTTTTATATGATTTCATATTCATATTTGTTTCTGTTTTTTGTATGTATGTGTTTTTCATTTATGTAGCCCAACACTTTATTTGCACATGAAGAGGAAGTTAAAAAAGAAAAGAAGTGTCAGCTTAAAGCAAACTCATGGTTTCTGACTTTCTGTGTTGTCTTATACAGTATATTATATGTATTATATATTTTCATGTGACAGCACTGAAGAAATTACACTTTGCTACAATGTAAAGTAATAAGTGTACAGCTTGTATAACAGTGTAAATTTGCTGTCCCCTCAAAATAACTGAGCACACAGCCATTATTGTCTAAACCGTTGGCAACATAAATGAGTACACTCCTAAGTGAAAATGTCCAAATTGGGCCCAATTAGCCATTTTCCCTCCCCGGTCTCAGTGACTCGTTAGTGTTACAAGGTCTCAGATGTGAATGGGGAGCAGGTATGTTAAATTTGGTGTCATTGCTCTCATTGTCTCATCAGGGGTGTAGATAAGAGGGGGGTTGGGGTGTTCAAACCCCCCAGAACATTCTGCCAAAAATAAAAAATGTCTCTGCCCTGTCGCCTCTCATGGAGCCAGCACTGCAACAACAAATGGCGGAGCACAGCAGTCAGTATTGCGAGCGAAGTGGACGCAGCAGGTCGGGTGTAAGGCACACTGTCACAAGCACTTATGTCACGCTGTTACGACCAGGCTGTGCTGGGTTCCCGGCGGACAAATCATAGACACAGTGGGAGCGGGCAGCGTCTGTAGTCCCTCCCACCATGCCCGACTGTCTCTACACTCTGTACTTCCTGCCTTGGACTTCGGAGTAGAATGGAGCGGAGAACGCGCAAGGTAGCTGTACTGCTGCTAAGGAGCTGAACCTCCCTCTTTCCTTTTTGGCTTGCTTGCTGCCTGAGAGACGGTCCTCACAGACCACTTACCACCACTGCTGTGCTGCCATTGAGGTGAGTCTGTGGCTCACCTGTCCTCATTGTCGGTGTCACACAGTAAGTAAATGACATGTTTGGTGTGTGGGGACACTGACTGCACCTGTTATGGTGATCAGGAAGGACCATTTTGAGTGTTCAGCAGACAATGTACAGAGATAGGAGATCAGACAGTACATGGATGGTCTCTGACCATCTCCGGTAGTACAACTGCAGTCGCTGACCATCTCCTCCAGTATGTCTGCAGTCTCTGACCATCTCCTGTAGTATGTCTGCAGTTTCTGACCATCTCACTTCCATCTCATGTAGTACGCCTGCAGTCTCTAACCATCTTCTGTCATACGTCTGTAGTCTCTGACCATCTCTTGTACACCTGCAGTCTCTGACACTGTCCTGTAGTACGTTCTCAATCTCTGACCATCTGTTGTAGTTAGTAGGCCTGCAGTCTTTGTCCATCTCTTGTACGCCTGCAATCCCTGACCATCTCCTGCAGTACATCTGTAGTCTCTGACCATCTCGCGTAGTACACCTACAGTCTCTGACCCTCTCCTGTACTAGGTTTGCAGTCTCTGACCAACTCCTGAACTATGTCTGCCATCTCTGACCATCTCCTGTACTATGTCTGCAATCTCTGACCATCTCCTGTAGTACGCCTGCAGTCTCTGACCATCTCTTGATACGCCTGTAGTCTCTGACCATCTCCTGTAGTATGTCTATAGTCTTTGACCATCTCTTGTATATCTGCAGTCTCTGACCATCTCTTGTAGTACATCTGCAGTCTCTGACCATCTCATGTAGTGCACCTACAGTCTCTGACCCTCTCCTGTACTATGTCTGCAGTCTAAGACCATCTCCTGCACTATGTCTGCAGTCTCTGACCATCTCCTGTACTATGTCTGCCATCTCTGACCATCTCCTGTACTAGGTCTGCAATCTCTGACCATCTCCTATAGTACGTCTGCAGTTTCTGACCATCTCATGTAGTACTCCTGCAGTCTCTGACCATCTCTTGTACGCCTGCAGTCTCTGACCATCTCCTGTAGTAAGTCTACAGTCTTTTGACAATCTCTTGTATGTCTGCAGTCTCTGACTATCTCTTGTAGTATGCCTGCAGTCTCTGACCATCTCCGGTAGTACACCTACAGTCTCTGACCCTCTCCTGTACTATGTCTGCAATACAGCGGTTTAACAGGACAGGTTCCACTCAGAAAATGGTCAACCTCAGGCCTATGGTCAACCAAAGAAGTTGCCGCCACTCACGCTTGACACCATCTGAACCAAATAAATTTATCTTGGTCTCATCAGACCACAGGGCATGGTTCCAGTAATCCATGTACTTAGTCTGCTTGTCTTAAGCAAACTGTTTGCGGGCTTTCTTGTGCATAATCTTTAAAAAAGGCTTCATTCTGGGATGACAGCCATGCAGACCAATTTGATGCAGTGTGCGGCCTATGGTCTTAACACTGACAGACTGACCCCCCCAACACCCTTCAACCTCTACAACAATGCTGGCAGCATTCATACGTCTATTTCCCAAAGACAACCTCTAGATATGACGCTGAGCACATGCACTCAACTTCTTTGGTCGACCATGGCAAGGCCTGTTCTGAGTGGAACCTGTCCTGTTAAACCACTGTATGGTCTTGACCACTGTGCTGCAGCTCAGTTTCAGGGTCTTGGAAATCTTCTTATAGCCTAGCCATCTTTATGTAGAGCAACAATTCTTTTTTTCAGATCCTCAAAGAGCTCTTTGCCATGAGGGGCGATGTTGAAGTGCCAGTGACCAGTATAAGCGAGTGAGAGCTATAATACCAAATTTAACACACCTGCTTCCCATTCACACCTGAGACATTGTAACACTAATAAGTCACATGAAACCGGGGAGGAAAAATGGCTAATTGGGCCCAGTTTGAACATTTCACTTAGGGGGGTACTCACTTTTGTTGCCAGCGGTTTAGACCTTAATGGCTGTGTGTTGAGTTATTTTGAGGGGACAGGAAATTTACAATGTTATACAAGCTGTACACTCACTACTTTACATTGTAGCAAAGTGTCACTTCTTCAGTGTTGTCACATGAAAAGATAGAATAAAATATTTGCAAAAATGTAAGGGGTGTACTCACTTTTGTGAGATACTGTACATACACTATATATATAAAATCACATTAAACTTTTTATTTTATTTAAATTTATGTAAATCATCAGTTTATGCACTTGTAAAAATTCTACACAGAAAATGTTTTCTCAGTTAAAATCATTACAATTTCCCTTTAGAGAAGGAGGATCCTAGTTTTCACTTTTGCTGGAGAACAGGTTTGGAGAACGCTGAACTGATCTGTCTTTTTTATACTCATATGAATACAAATGTGCGATCTATGTGCTCTATATATAACTCCATCACACGTCAGCCCCATTTCCTCATTCACATTATGACTGTACTTGTTGTAGAGACCTGATAAAGGCATGACCTCATTTACTGTATTTCTTATTAGCAGATATGAATAATGGATAAAAATAATGACTTGAGGATTTAAATAAATATTAAAGCAACCCAATACTGACTGAAACTTGATATGAAAGTGACAGATAGTATGGCAACACAGCTAAATGTAAGTGTCTCTTAACCTGGAAATGATTAGAGCTATAATCACATATATCTGAATTTTCCCCAAATTGCTACGTTTATGATGAATGAAGAAGAAAACGTGCACATTATGGGGGTTTAAAAGGATGTTCCTGTTGGCAGAGACACATAATAGTCACACATATTACACACAGCCCTTTGTAGAGATAGAAAAAGAAGAGAAACTGCTTTATTTCTGGTCCTTTGTGTCCAATTGGGCCTGCTTTCCAGATCTTTCCACAGAACTATAAGAGAAATAAATAGTGTGCTTCTTTTAAACTATTTCTGATTAAAAGCCAACCCCACCAGAAACTGATAGTTGCAAGGTTACTGGGGAGATATTCTCATCTGAAATCTATTTTCTGTTCTACGAGCTGCCATAGCCATAAACAAAAAAAAAAAAAAAGAAAATATTCTCATATAAAAAGAAGTATGATCCTTCCAATAATAATACATATAGGAACCCCTTTTTTTACAGTGACATACTGTTAAAAGAATTTGATACTTTGGACTGTAGTTCCTCTTGAAAATGCATGTCATGACAAAGTTAAAAACCAAGAATGCTAAATAAAAAACTAAAAATGCACATTGTGGCGAAATTACAAAAATTAAAGAACACATGCAGTACTGTAAATCTTTAAAAAAAAAACCCATAAAAATACCTGTTGATCCTAGCAAAAATCCAGTGAGCTTTAAACTTTCTGTAGTGCATTGTTTGGCAGGGTTAACCTTAAAAGTAGAGGAAGCTGTACACATTAAAGGCACAATAAAGCCACATACTTTAAGTACACAATAAACTGCTTGAAGCATTTTTTCCTGACCTGTGCATAATCCCACATGTTTAGACAATGCTTATTTTGAGGGAAAAGATAGAGATTAGACCAACGTTTTCAATATTGATAATCACAATTACCCCCATGATGGGTCTGCAAAGATGGTTGGCATAATCTTGTTTATGCTGTGAGGAGTGTTATTACACAATCTTCTATGGTCTAGGAGCACCCTACATTTATATTCATTGTAAATACTCCAGTGAGAGGTAACATTAACCACCTCAGTACTGGGCATGAAAACCCCCTTCCTGTCCAGGCCATTTTTCAGCTTTCAGCGCTATCACACTTTGAATGACAATTACTCAGTCATGCAACACTGTACCCATATGAAATTTGCGTCCTTTTTTCACACAAATAGAGATTTCTTTTGGTGGTATTTAATCACTAGTGGGTTTTTTTATTTTTTGTGTCAAAAATAAAAAAGATTGACAATTTTGTGAAAAATGCATTTTCTTTGTTTCTGTCATAAAATTTTGCAAATTAGTAATTTTTTCCGTAAATTTTGGCCAAAACCTATACTGCTACCTATCTTTGGTAAAAATAACCCAAATAAGTGTATATTATTTGGTCCTTGTGTAAGTAATAGAGTCTACAAGCTATGGTGCCAATCATTGAAAATTGATCACACCTGATGTACTGACGGCCTATCTCATTTCTTGAGACTCTAACAAGCCAGGAAAGTACAAATACCCCCAAAATGACCCCTTTTTGGAAAGTAGACATTCCAAGGTATTTAGTAAGAGGCATGGTGAATTTGTAATTTTTTCCCACAATTCTTTGCAAAATGAAGATTTTTTTTTTCTTTTTTTTTCCACAAACTTGTCATATATTAACAGGTTATTTCTCACACACAGCATATGCATCACACAAATTACACCCCAAAAGACATTCTACTGCTCCTCCTGAGTATGGCGATATCACATGTCTGAGACTTTTTCACAGCCTAGCCACATACAGAGGCCCAACATGCAAGGAGCACCGTCAGGTATTCTAGGGACATAAATTACACATCTAATGTCATGACGACCTATCACATTTTGAAGGCCCTGGAGCATCAGGACAATGGAATTGCCCACAAAATGACCCCATTCTGGAAAGCACACACCCCAACGAATATGAGGCATAATGAGTCTTTTGAACGGTGCATTTTTTTTTACACAAAGTTGTCCATTTATACGATATTTCTAACACATAGCATGTACATAGCAAAAATGACACCCCAAAATACATTCTTCTATTCCTCCTGAGTATGGTGATACCACATGTGTGAGACTTTTCCATAGCCTGACCACATACAGAGGCCCAACATTGAAGTAGCTCCTTCAGGCGTTCTACAAGCATAAATTACACATCTCATTTCTCAACCCCCTATTACACTTTTGAAGGTCCTGGAGCACCAGGACAATGGAATTCCCCACAAAATGACCCCGTTTTGGAAAGCAAACACCTCAACGTATAATCTATGAGGCATAATGAGTCTTGTTATTTTTTTCCAGTAGTTTTTGGAAAATGTAGGAAAAAAATGAAAACGTTTTTATTTTTACACAAAGTGGTCCATTTATATGATATTTCCAACACATAGCATGTACATAGCAAAAATGACACCCAAAATACATTCTGCTACTCCTCCTGAGTATGGCGATACCAAATGTGTCAGACTTTTACAGGTGATGTTTACTGATAGATGATCACGGCCACTGACAGGTGACATTAACCTCATAGGGCAAAAGTATGGGACTGTTCATGCAATGTTAATAAACACGTTAATGTCCCATTCTATATTGAGACCCAGGGGGCTAAAAGTCCTACACCTATATATCCACTGGGTCTCAAGTCGGTACCCCTCTGGTTATATGACTACCCCTCCAATTGCCCGTATATCTATCAATGCCCATAAAGATAGTTCCCCTTGGGTCTCTATTATGGCATTGAGCATAGTATAAGGACAAACTATGGGAGGATTAAAAGCACGGGATTGTGTGGGAGAACAGAGCTACTGAGGAAGGAGATTAGTGGAGTGATGGCTAGTCCTGGAAGTGAATTGCTGCAGTGGCTATTCTGATTATAGATCATATGTCCATCAGACCTCCGTGACAGGGGTCCACTCCTTGGGGTAAGAGTCAGTGTGTTCGGTGTTGGTGGTGGTTTCTACCCTTGGAGAAGTTCTTCTATTCCTCTGAATGTTATAATTCATCACTTATCCCCACTCCTGTCCACACAAATTGTTTCTGCTTCCTTCACTTCGGAAATGTAAATTTATATCTGGAACTAGGATCAGATTTAAGAACTATATACACAGTATTTGAACAAACTAGTAAATGCTAGCATGACAGACTATGAATGTGAGTGTATATAAATCTAAGTAGTATACAGCCTGGTCAAACAGTAGTATGGACATAGAGACAGGAAGGGAATGATGGGAGGTATAGCCGACAAGTGCAAAAATGTGGAAAAGTATCTGTGAAAGCAATACTAATAAGAAAACAGTGAAGAGAAAAAAAAGGGATGTAAATGACAAAGAAGAAACCAACTCAGACACAAAAGTGTATACTTAGGTATAGGAGGGTATATAATAGTAAATGTATGTACCCAGCGAAGGATGTGTATGGGTGCTTTCAATTAAGATGTGTCCTCCATGTTTAGAAAACCGTGAAGAAGGGATCCCCATAATGTTGACCCTCCTATTTGTACCCCTCAGTGGCTGTAGCAGGTTACACCCCTAACGCCATGTGCATGTGGCTTGTGTGCGAACGTTGTTCGCCGGCACGGACGTCATACGGAGTGAAACTCCAGCTTTAGGTGAAAATCAACCACACCCATCCACCCCATGTCTTGCCCCTCCAAAGTTCCCCAGGTTTATTTTTTTATTAAAAAAATTCTCTGTACATGCCTTTTCCCACACTCCTCTAGCCAATCTGGTGATATCACAGAAGTTTTCTCTTTTTCCTCAGCAGCGATGTGGCAGGCCTTGAGTACTATAAGTACATGTTTTGTTAAGAAGTGCCCCCCCAGGGGGTGTGTCAGCAAATGGCTGGGCTCACACTAAATAAAATAACAGAATAATGCAACTGTTGTTCTGCCTAATGAAGACCCGTGGTGCTAGTAGAGGAACCTATGAACAGTCCTGGTGTTAGGAGAAGATTGTGCTGAGGACAGGTTCACATTTGATTGTTGTTTCCTCTAGCTCATGGAGGAGCAGCTCTATTTGATCTTCCTGCTTCCTGTAGCAAGTGCTGTTCCTTCTACAGCGTGTACCCGTCCTTCCTGAGCAACTTGTGCCTGTTGTCTGTTCCTGTGACCCGGCTTGCCCGACCTTGTCTGAACTCCGCCTGTACCGACCCTTGGCTTGCTGCACTTCTGCTGTCAGCCTGTTAACAAATTCTGCCTGTACCCGACCATCCACCTGCCTGCTCCTTTTGTACTTGCTAGCCTGCCTGTTGCCGACCCGGACTGTACGACCACTCTTCTGTCTTGCACGAGTCCCAGTGGACCTACACGCACCACCAAGTGTTCCTGTCCAACCCTCGTGCCCCTCTGCGCTCCTGAACTCCCTGTTTACTCTAATTAGGGGTTCTCGAACCAGGGCCGCAAGAGAGGTTACCCCTGCAGAAGTCAGACTTGTCCTCCAGGTACGTGACAGCAATGAACAGCCATGCCTGAGTCTGCGCAGGGGACCTCTCCCATGGACGAGCTGTGCGTGCACCTTGCTGGACTCACTCGAGCCATCAGACCCTCCAGGATGACTACACCTGTCTGGAAGAGAGAGTCCGGGGACTCATTACCTCAGCACCCACCGGGTCGGGCTCTCTGGACACTCGCACCGTGGTCACTTTGCCAAGTGAGCCCAAGGTGCCTATGCCTGAACGTTTTTCTGGAAACCGCAGAAAATTCCGGACCTTCCGCACCTCTTGCGACCTGTACTTTGCTCTCCAACCCCGGATGTTCTCACAGGAAGTCATTAAAGTGGGGTTTGTGGTCTCGCTCCTTCGGGAAGGTCCACAAGCCTGGGCTCACCGCCTCCTGGAGCAGAAAGCCCCGGAGACCGCTAGTGTACATCGGTTCTTCCAGGCAATGGCCCAACAGTATGAAGATCCCCATCTGACTTCCACAGCGGAGGCACCCCTCCATGCCCTGCAGCAGGGCCAACGCCCTGCGAAGGAATATGTAACTGAGTTCCGGCGGTGGAGTGCGGACACTGCCTGGAACGATGCGGCCCTCAGTTATCAATTCCGGCTGGGTCTCTCGGAGTCCCTCAAGGATGAGCTGGCTCGCATCAGGGTCCCGCACACCCTCGATGCCCTGGTCAATCTGGCTATTCAGATTGATTGCCGTTTGCGGGAACGCACGGCCGAGAGATCCGCCGGATGGGGCCGCCCGACCAGGACATCATCCGGACTCTCCAGCCACCCGGCCCTAAGCCCAGCTGCCTCCTCACCGGAACCCATGCAAAACGGGCTTCCATACCCGCCTCGTACTCCTGACGAACGCAGGAGATGCATAGCCCTGAATCTGTGCTTCTATTGTGGGGGCTCCGGGCATCTGTTAAGAATTGCCCCATCAAGGCCGATGAAGGCACCATTAACCACGCAGAGAGCCTAATGAACCTGCCCAGTGACAAGGCCCACCTGGTGCTTCCAGTCTCCTTCCAGCTCCCCGGAGGGACCCTCTCAGTGCAGGCTATCCTGGACTCGGGCGCAAGTAGCTGCTTTGTGGATCTTGCCTTCGCAGCACATCACCAGATCCCACTCCAACCTAAGAAACACCCCATGGTCGTCCGACTAGCCGATGGGTCAAACATTAAGTTAGGCACGGTCACCCAGGAGACCATCCCAGTATACACCACTACCGGTGGAAGACATGCCAAGTTTCTGTTACTGGATGTCATTGCCTCTCCACTGTACCCGATTATTCTGGATCTCCCCTGGCTTCGGGCTCACAACCCCCAGATTGACTGGACAACGGGCAAAGGGGCATTCTCCTCCTCCTATTGCTCCCAGCACTGCCTGCCTCAGCGGCCGGAGAACCCCTCAGCCTTGCTCAGCCTGGATCTAGACGTCGATCCAGAATCCCGTGCGGTAGTCCCTGCACCCTACCATGAGTACCTAGACATCTTCAGTAAGAAGGGGGCTGACGTCCTCCCACCACATCGGTCCTATGATTGCCCGATTGACCTCCTACTGGGAGCGGAAGTTCCGTTCGGTCGAATCTTTCCCTTGCCCGAAGTGGAATTAGCCACCCTAAAGACCTATCTGGATGAAAATTTGAAGAAGGGCTTCATTCGGCCATCTACGTCACCAGCCGGAGCCGGAATCTTCTTCGTAGAGAAGAAGGACCATTCCCTCCGGCCCTGTATTGACTATCGTGAGCTCAACCGGGTCACTATCAAAAACCGGTATCCGTTACCCCTGGTTCCAGAGCTTTTCCAGAGGTTAGGTACCACAACTGTCTTCACCAAGCTGGATTTACGCAGGGCTTACAATCTCATCCGCATCCGCGAAGGGGACGAGTGGAAGACCGCCTTCCGGACGTGGTTCGGACATTATGAATATTTGGTCATGCCCTTCGGGTTGTGCAACGCCCCAGCGACCTTCCAGCACCTGGTGAACGACATCTTCCGGGACTTTCTGGACCAGTTCCTAGTCGTTTACCTGGACGATATCCTAATCTTCTCGCCCTCTCTGGAAGAACATCGAAGGCACGTGAAGAGTATGATTGCCTGTCTCCAGCTACATGGCCTTTACGCTAAGGCAGAAAAATGTGCCTTCGAATGTGCCAGTATCTCATTCCTGGGGTTCCATCTTTCTACGGCAGGAATTACCATGGACCCCCAGAAGGTCTCGGCCATCCTGGAGTGGCCCGTTCCAGTTGATAGGAAGGGAGTCCAGCGATTTGTGGGGTTCGCAAATTTCTATCGGAAATTCATTAAGGGGTTTTCTGCAGTCATCGCCCCAATAACCCAACTCACGAAGAAAGACTCACGGTTCCGCTGGACTCCTGGGGCCCAAGACGCCTTCTCCCAGCTCAAGAAGCTGTTTACATCCGCTCCCATCCTCAAACACCCCGATCCTGCTCTACCATATATCCTGGAGGTAGACGCCTCTGAAACAGCAGTGGGAGCCGTTCTCTCACAGAAACAGGGCCCCAAGGCCTTACTTCACCCCACTGCCTTCTTTTCCAGGAAGTTATCTTCGCTGGAAAGGAACTATGATGTCGGTGATAGGGAATTGCTGGCCATCAAGTCGGCTTTGGAGGAATGGCGGTACCTCCTGGAAAGAGCAGCTCACCCGGTATTGGTTTTTACTGACCATAAAAACCTTGAATACCTGAGGACAGCTAAGAAGTTGAAACCTCGACAGGCAAGGTTCTTTAGTCGGTTTCAGTTTCCCATTACATACAGGCCCGGGGCAAAGAACGTCAAGCGGGATGCTCTGTCAAGGATGTTCCATGTCCCAGAGGACTTTTCTCCACCAGATACCATCCTTCCTGCCCATAGTTTTCTGCTCACCCAGGAGGACCTTTTGACCCGAATCCGGAAATCCTGCTCTGGCCTTAGTGAACCACTGGACCCTTGATGCACTTTAAGAGAGGGATTGTGGGGGGTGGAAAAACAGGCTGTACGTGCCCCAGGAACTCCGGCCGGCAGCCCTCGGACTCTGCCATGACACCAAGATGGCCGGGCACTTCGGTGGTCATAAGACATCTAAGTTACTCTCCCGGTCATTCTGGTGGCCTCGCTTGAAAGAGGATTGCCTGAGTTACGTGGCTGCCTGTCCGGTTTGCAACAGGAACAAGACGGAGGAATCCAAGTCCTGGGGACTACTTAACCCGCTACCTATCCCGGAACGACCATGTTCTAAGATTGATATGGACTTCATAGTGGAACTGCCCCTATCATCAGGATGCAATGCAATTATGGTGGTTGTGGACCGGCTCACAAAAATGGCCCATTTTGTCCCAATAAAGGGCACGCCTTCAGCCTCAGAAACCGCAGAAGCGTTCATTAAGGAGGTGGTTCGCTTACATGGAATCCTGACCAGCATTGTGTCGGACCGGGGAGTACAGTTCACTTCCCACTTCTGGAGGTCCTTGTGCGCTACCTTGGGTATTGAGTTGGCCTTCGCCTCGGCCTACCACCCCCAGTCCAATGGGCAGACGGAGAGGACCAACCAGACCCTGGAACAATACCAGTGGTGCTTCTCCTCCTATGCTCAGGATGACTGGGTCTCCCTCCTGCCTGTAGCCGAGTTCGCCTTCAACAATTCTGTCCATTCTGCTACCAAGCAGTCCCCTTTCTGGGCGAATCTTGGCTACCACCTTGCCTTTCTGCCTGACTTGGCCTCTAAGAGCCCCGTGCCTGCTGTGCAAGACATGGCTCAGTTTTTGGAAAAGAACAGCAAGCTCCTGCAGGAGACCCTCGCCCAGACCCAGGCTACAAGTAAGAGGAACTTCGACAGAGGGAGAAGGGGTGAACTGGAGTTGCAGATTGGTCAACGGGTCTGGTTGTCCACCAAGTACCTAAGACTCTCCTGCCCCTCTAAAAAACTGGGCCCTAGATATATAGGACCATTTCCTATCAAGAGGAGAATAAATCAAGTAGCTTACGAGCTAAACCTCCCGGCATCCATGCACATTCATCCAGTCTTCCACGTTAATCTGCTGAAACCAACAGTTCCGGACATCTTCCCAGGGCGTAGCACAGCGCCCCCGGAACTGTTAGTGGTGGACGGCGAGGAAGAATTTGAGGTGGAGACTATCCTCGATTGTAGGAAAAGAGGAGGCAGCACTCAATTCCTGGTCAAATGGAAGGGCTACGGGCCTGAAGAGAACTCTTGGGAGACGGAGGAAAACCTTCATGCAAATGAACTGATCAGTGCTTTCTGAAGGAGGCACCCGACTAGGAGAACCCATTTGGGCATCCAGGGGCTGCCCCTTGGGGGGGGCAATGTTAGGAGAAGATTGTGCTGAGGACATGTTCGCATTTGATTGTTGTTTCCTCTAGCTCCTGGAGGAGCAGCTCTATTTGAACTTCCTGCTTTCTGTAGCAAGTGCTGTTCGTTCTACAGCGTGTACCCATCCTTCCTGAGCAACTTGTGCCTGATGTTTGTTCCTGTCTCCTGTTCCTGTGACCCGGCTTGCCTGACCTTGTCTGAACTCTGCCTGTACCAACCCTTGGCTTGCCTACGACCATCCGATTGCCTGATCCTTCTGAACTTCTGCTGTCAGCCTGTTAACGAACTCTGGCTGTACCCGACCATCCACCTGCCTGCTCCTTTTGTACCATCCGCCTGCCTGTTGCCGACCCGGACTGTACGACCACTCTTCTGTCTTGCACGAGTCCCAGTGGACCTACACGCACCACCAAGTGTTCCTGTCCAACCCTCGTGCCCCTCTGCGCTCGTGAACTCCCTGTTTCCTCTAATTAGGGGTTCTCGAACCAGGGCCGCAAGAGAGGTTACCCCTGCAGAAGTCAGACTCGTCCTCCAGGTACGTGACAGCTGGAGGGCAAAGAGGGCAAGTAAAGTTTGGGCCCTTTTTTTTCTATACAGAAGGGGTGTAGGGGCAAAATAATTTGAAAGAATATTGGGTTTCATCTCAGTCCTATACTTTTATTTGGTCAATAAGTTCCTTGGTGAGTCCTAACATCTGTCTCATACTCAGTTATTACTATATCAATACATAAAAAATACACACTTCTTGATTAGATGCCTAGAGGCTCAATTCACAAAAAAAAAAAAAAATCACAACACTGACACAACAGGATAAGGAGACTTATTTGTTAACCATTTGCGGCCCACCGTACATATACAGAGGTGTACCTAATACGTGACCTGACACTTCTGGGTCTGGGGCTCTCATGCCTGCCACGGGTGACCCGTTCCCGCTGTGATTAGACACAGCGGGAAATGATCTGCTGGTACCGAGGACCCGATGTCCGCTGGCACCCATCGATCATTAGGCAGAGAGTCAGAATGGTGGTCTGCCTATGTAAACAAGGCAGATCACCATTCTGTCAGTAGGGGAGGCATTGATCCTGTGTTCGTGCAAAGCAGCAATATGGATCAATGCCTTCCCCTAGTAAAAGCACCTCCTACACAGTACACAAACACTACCTAGGCAAACAGTTAACCCTTTGAGTGCCACTGATGTTAACCCCTTCCCAGCCAGTATCATTAGTACAGTGACAGTGCATTTTTTTAGCACAGATCACTGTATTAGTGTCCATTGGTCCCCAAAAAGTTTCAAGTGTCAGTTAGTGTCCCCAACTGTCCATTGCACTATCACAGTCCCACTATAAGTCACTGATCACAGTCATTACTAGCAAAACAAATAAATAAATATCCAATAGTTTGTAGAAGCTACAACTTTTGCGCAAAAAAATCAACTTAAGCTTATTCAATTTTTTTTACCAAATATATGTAGCAGAATACATATTGCCCAAAATTGATGAAGAAATTAGATGTTTTCATTTTTTTCATTGGATGTGTTTTATAGCAGAAAGTAAAAAATATTGTTTTTTTTTTCAAAATTGTCGGTTGTTTATAGCACAAAAAATAAAATATGCAGTGGTGCTCAAATACCACCAAAAGAAAGCTCTATTTGTGGGGAAAAAAAGGACATACATTTTTTTTGGGTACAGCATCGCACAACTGTGCAATTGTTAATTAAAGAGGAAGTAAACCCTGATGGGTTTTACTTCCTCTTTATTACACTGCAATGTGAAAGCATAATGGGCTAGAATGCATCGCATCACATGGCCCATTACGTGGCATTACCTGCATTGGAAGCCCGCAATGTCCCACGATGTCCCGGCTCCAGGCCGCATTCATCTTCTGCCCCTTTTCCTCCTGGGGCCGCGGACTGTCCTGAATTGCGTGACGTCACTCCTTCACATGCGTGAGCGAGCCGCCAATCGCGGCACAATCTCAGTGAAGAAACAGCGCAGAGGCCTTTTCTTCACTGTGCATGTGCCCAATGACGTGGGCACATCACAGTACACTGTATATCTCCTAAACCGTGCAGGTTTAGGAGATATGCAGGGAACTGTCAAATAAGCCTTATTATAGGCTTACCTGTAGGCAAAGAAATGTCTGAGGAGTTGAGAACAAAAACTGTGGCAAAGCCTGGACAATCTCAAGGTTGCAAGTCCATCTCCAGAGATCATAAGGTTTCTGTGTCCACTGTGCACAACCTTGTCAAGAATGTGCCAAGGACAGACAAAAGAAATTACTGCTTTTTGGTAAAGCTCATCACTCTACTGTTTTCAGAAAAAGAAATTAGGCCTTTAAAGAAAATAATTCAGTCTCTACAGTCAAACATGGTGGAGGTTCACTGATGTTTTGGGGTTGCTTTGCTGCTTCAGGCATTGGATATTTTAACTGTGTGCATGGCATTATGAAATCTCAAGACTACCAAAGAATTCTGGGGTGCAATGTAGGGCCCAGTGCCAGAAAGTTGAAGCTCTGTCAGAGGTTGTGGTCTCACAGCAGGACAATGACCCAAAGCACATGTCAAAGAGTACCCAGAAATGGTTTAAGACAAAGCGCTGGAGAGTACTGAACTGGCCAGAAATTAGTCCAGATCTAAATCCCATAGAGCACTTGTGGAGAGATCTCAAAACAGCAGTTGGGAAAAGGAACCCTTCCAATCTGAGAGACCTGGAGCAGTTGACGAAAGAAGAGTGGTCCGAAATTCCAGTAGAGAGGTATAAGAAACTCATTGGTGGTTACAGGAAGTGACTGATTTCAGTTATTTTTTCCAAGGGGTGTGCTACCAAATATTAAATTGAGGGTGCCAATAATTTTGTCCAATCTATTTTTGGAGTTTTGTGTGGAATGTATCAGATTTGGCTTTTTGTTTCTCCACTTTTTTGTCATTCCAATGCAAACAAAAGGAACAAACATGAGAATGCCTAAACATTTGTAATTGCAACAATTTCGTGGGTGAAGTGGTGCATTATCTGACAGAAATATTGGGGTGGCAATATTTTTGGCAATGGCTGTATGTCTTTACATTTTATCTACAGCCTCCAAACATGTTTTTTCATTTTATCTCACAACTATAACTTTTAGAATTGGTGCATTACTGGTGCAACTGTCCAAAGCTCTGCCATTGATTGTCTGAAAGTCAGCAAGGTTGTAACCCCAAATTTACCAGGGACTTCACCTATGTACTGTATATTTGTCTGTTTTCGCTGTTGATGTCTCTTAGTCAGTTTGTTTAGTTATAGTCTGTCTTTTCACCAACATCTGAGCCTGTTAATGTCCGTGCAATGAACTACTGCTAATAATTAGGAATGTCTTTATTTATCTTGGTGCTCTGGAGGCTTTATAAATGCAGTAGGCTAGAACCCGGTATAAAACATGGTTTATTTCCAGATAACATGATGGATGAATTTTCTCATGTCTATGTATTTTGAACATGCTAGAAAATGCAGTAAAATGCATATGAGTGCATTTGATGGGAACAAGGCCTTTTTCGGTGAGGTAGCTCTTTGGTAAATGCTAACACATCCTTGTAATTTAAAACAGGAGGAATATTACCCAATGTATCTGTTGGAAATACAACATATATAAACTATATGGCATCTGAGCCCTTGCTTTCATGTCACATCTCAGTACTTTTATTCTCATTAAGGTGGTTTGTTTCATCTTTCATGTTGTAATGTTAAAAATAAAGTACTGTATATTTTTTTTCCTTTCTGAAACATTAACATCAAAATCAGCGTTGAAGTTATTGGGATACACTGCTGTTTGGGTTTTATCCTCTGTAATTACAATATAATAGTTCCCTCTTCATGTCTGGAGATCAAAAGAAAATCCATCTTTTTTAGATGTTTTGCACGTTAATCTTTAAGGAATCCTATTAATTGTTTTATGGCTCACTGCATGGCCTTTTGTAGACACACAAAAAAAACACATTTCAAAATAGTGTTAAGAAAAACACATTGATAGTGTCACATATAGCTCCCTTGATAATTGTTTTTTGTTCTGCCGAGTGACATTAATAAAAAAAACACCCTTAAATTGAAAAGGCACTTAGTGTACAGAAGTTGTGCGTCAGTTTTTTAAAATTTCTTTCCAAATTCCAATTGGATGGAGAAGCTCAATGCCAAGAGAAACATTTCACACCAAGTTACAGAAATGCACTTTCCCTATGAATCAGAAAGGAAGTGGTTTGCCAGATGTTGCTGTTTATTTTTTAAGTCTAGATGTGACTTATGCTTATTTTCTCTTGACCTCCTAGACTCCTTGCATATACACTGAGAGAGTCGAAATACCCATAAGAAGCCCTGGAGCCTACTTAGGAGCATCTCTTTTTTTTCTCCTCAAGAATGTGGTGCTGTTTTAACATGCTTTTCTTGTTTATTAATCTAACATCACTGCTGATTTATGAAGATTACGTTTCATTATTGCAAACCTCGAACGTTGTTTATGGAAATGTTAAAATTTCATTCCAGAATACTTAAGAAGATTTAAATCTATTAGCTGAATTTTAAGCCTAAGTGCCATAAAATTAGTTGGGATGGTTTTATTCTACAGTGGAATATTTTCCTAGAAATAATAAAAGATTTTGTCTGCAAGAAGAACATCATATCATAGCCACACCATACTGCACTGCCTGGCCTGGTGTACATAGTGAGGGCATAAGCATCTGGACACCATGACACTATAGGGATTTGGCTTAATAGTCATTAATTATAGTGATAAGCCTCAGCAGACGATATGGATACGTAGGAATAAAGTTATCTTAGTGTCAGATAGATATTATATTTTTACTTCCTTGTGAGAGATCAACAGGAATGTATTGGTTTTCCCATATTTTGCTTGTTTTGTAAAAAAAATATATATATTTATATATATATATATATATATATATACAAGAAGTGCAGGGTGAGGAGCACAACAACATCCAAGTCTGTGCCAGGAATCAGACCCTCCCGTGGGTCTAGCAATAGAGAAAAGTTCACGGGATTGCTGCACAAGAGTTGGCTGTTTGGCTGAAGAAGGGCATTATCTACTGCAGCCCGAAACCGTACCTGTACACACACATGACAGCCTGTATGTGATTTTACAAGTGAATATAATAAATTCATGTGCAGCAATCCTGTGAACTTTTCTTTATATATATATATATATATATATATATATATATATATATCAATCAAATGATTAGGTGAGTCACTCCTCTGTAGGATTCAATCGTTTTCGGGAGGTGTGTCACCGGCGAACTCCAATTTCTCACTGATAATTATAAAGAAACGTGAGGACCCACTTCTCCTGTGCCAAATTTCTTTTTATTCCATATTCTTCAGGTGGAAACAATCAGCACAGTCATCAGCGACTGTACAGTTTCGGACAAGCCTGTCCTTCATCAAGCTGTGTGTGGCATCTGAAGAATATGGAATAAAAATTTGGCACAGGAGAAGTGGGTCCTCACATTTATATATATATATATATATATACATATAAATGGGGCATCCTAAGTTGAATGAGCAAATCTGTCAGAAAGTTTGCATACATTATTTATTTGTTGTAACATGCAGCTGTGGATTATCCACGCTCCAATGGCAAGTTTTGACAAAGATAGGATGGGATGTATTTTTTGTATGTCTTTTTTTCTAATTATGATTATATTCTCTCATATAGTTGTACTGTAGCACTTTAATACTTCCTGAAGAAGCCAATATGGCGAAACATGTAGAAGACAAAAGTGCGTTTGGGAGTTTTGACAAAGATAGGATGGGATGTATTTTTTGTATGTCTTTTTTTCTAATTATGATTATATTCTCTCATATAGTTGTACTGTAGCACTTTAATACTTCCTGAAGAAGCCAATATGGCGAAACATGTAGAAGACAAAAGTGCGTTTGGGAGTCAGTATAATGTAAAAACGTATTTCCAATTGTATACATGCTTATTACTTATAGCCTATTGATTTTAATCTTTGTATAAATAAAATATATATTTTTTTATACTTACCTTTTTGGTGGACTTAAATGCACCTTTAAAATCCCATCCTATCTTTGTCATAACTAGTTACTTATAGGGATGTGGTGCAGTTTTGTGATACATCCAACCATACAGCTATTATTATAATCTCCAATGGCAAATGGATACTATTGTGGGTCATGTTCAAAACTAAAACTATGACTGCCAGCCTAATCAACTTAGAAATATCTGAACATTAAATAATATTTTTTATAAAGGCTGCTCCACTAAGTGCCAGTATATGGAAGAGGAAGAGAGGATGAATGGAATGTGCATCTAATATTTACTCTGGATCCCTGTTCTAGAAATAAGTTGAAGTACCTTCCTCTAGGTAACTGTCATAATTTCTAAAGGGCGGCACAAAAAAAAATATAGTGGCTGACAGAGATGAAACAAATGACAACTAGATATTATAAAGGGGACCAGAGGATAAGTGTTTGTTAAAAAAACCTTGCTCTACCAATCAGCTCTTGACTGGAATATACACCCAACCTTTAAAATCCTATATCATGTGGTTCATGAGGCCCCCATACAAATACCTTTTAATTAAAAATTGTAAAAACCTAGGTTCTTTTACAACTCTTAGCCCTGAGCTACTGGCGAAACCATAGATAATATAGTCCACCACTTTTGTTGTTAAGGACAAAGCGCTGTGACTGGTCTACTAATGATATCAGAACATCTTAATCTCCTATAATAATCATGTTGTGTTTAACACATGGCATTTAACAATCGACCGATTGGCTGCTATAATTGTTATAGCCATTTCTGAACACTTGCTCATTTATGGCACAAAGAATCACCATAAACATGTCAACATAATAGCAGCTACAATTTTTGAGCTGAATTATTAAGTATGATGTTCCTGTTTTACTTGCAGGGGTTAAAGAAAAAAAGCATGTGGAATTTGGACATTTTACTTTATTATATACAATGTAAAAACACCAACCATTGTATGAGCTGTTGTAAGTTCGATTAATAGGCAATCTCTAAAAATTAATTGTAATAAAGTAATAATCCAAAAACAATTTTAGACAATGAGCAGAGAGTCTACTTTAATTACTTAAAAGGTTATGGCAAGGTATACTCTCCATTGCTGTTGTCAGGAGAAGAATTTATACTTAGAAATCCCACATTTGTGCACTTATCAGTATTTGTTGGCCATACATTTGGTTATATTACGTGACCTCAGAATACTTCAGTTACTCTTGTTAATACAGAAACTAAAACAGTTTGCCCCACTTATGTACTAGAAGGTCAGGTAATGTCACTCCACTCCGAAGCACTTCACTGCTGCTAGCTGAAAGAGTAAGGGGTCATGGTAATAGCATTTACCATGTAGAAATAATTAAAATGTGGGGTGGATTTACTAGGACAAATAGACTGTGCACTTTGCAAGTGCAGTTGCTCTCATTTTCTCTGGAGCTTAGTAAATGTGGTAAAGCTCTGCTGATTTTTATCATCCAATCATGTGAAAGCAAACAGGGAAAAAGTTAAACACTTGACACGAATAGTCGTGTCAGGTGAATAGGCTAATTATTGGACTTTGCCGGCACTCATGAAACTGATGGGTTTGAATAAAAAATATATTTATTAAATCATATTAAAAAGACACGTTGCAATGTCTTATAGACAATTAATACAAAGATTATATATTACAAACAATACATGGAAAATACATAAAATAATAGGGAAATGGTGATTCCACATAAATCAGGAATGATACAACTACCAAACCAATTTGCATGGATAGGCATGAGAAGAGGAGGTCAACGCGTTTCGCACCAGTGTGCTTCTTCTGGACCTTATTTCTCTTCAAACTATGAAATATAAATGCAGAAAATGACATACTATTCTTTATAAATGTCAATATCATATTTCATTGAGTATTAATCATATTGTCTATATTCACCTACATTTACCATGACTGCTTTACTTGTGGTTCACACTTCCCCAATTGGACTGTAAACATCAGGGGGGCAGGCACAGGAGACCAAAAGACAGGCTAATCCAGCACAAGGACATCTAGCTATAATTTAATAAAAGTGAACCGCTATAAAAGTGTATTTGTCTATAAATGTGTGTATAGTTTTCTATGGTTAAGGAACCTAGTACCATACCTAAGGTTGCTATACATAAGGTGGTACGGTCAAGCCGTTTTCACTTTTGTATATTCATTGATACTGTAAATCTAACCGTAGCTATAGAGAAAAACCGAAAAACAAGAATAAATAGAAAACGAAAAATAATAAAAAATAAAAGTAAAAAACAGAAAACCTCCGGTAACAAAGGTATACAATGCCCAAATATACAGGAATGGCATAAGTATCCCTATGCGATAATGAATTAAACGCACCTGGGTCCAGTTACTTCAGATGCCCAGAGCGTTGAGTTACAAAGAGGATAGCGTTATTCAATGAGCCTTTCTCCAAAATATAGAGGATAATTTCTCCGGACTTAGATAGGCTGGCTCCAGAGGAATAGTGCCTCATATGTGGAGATTAAGAGGTGCCTTGCGCCAGTGATACCTGGTGGTATAAATGTGGCATGTTTAGGCATCTACATCCTTGGTTTGTAAAACCTGGGGTGAGTGTATAGGAGATTGCCAGCTTACCTGATATAACTAGCTGCGGTCGATCGATCGTATCTCCCGCCCGCCGGCGAGATGCTGCTGGATGCGTCCCGAATGGGCGCCTGGATTTTATCCCCCATCGCGCCGCGTGTGCACCGTCCCATTGGGCGGCGTATGAAGTCACTAGACTGCGACGCCCACACGCGGCGCGACGTGCGTCTCAACAGGCGGCGCATGCTCAAAAGAGAGTGCACCGTCTGCAAGGAAGGGCAAAGGAGGCAAGCGCAAAAATGAATGGGAGACAGCCAGGACAGGCCTTGTCCCAGATCCCCCAGTCCTGGTAAAGGGAAAATGAATAGATTTAGTCGTAAACTAAAAAAAAATACTATGTCTAAAGTTAAAACTTTACTGTCTAGTTTTGGAAAGAGTAAGTTATCAGTGAAATCGCTGTTAAGTTTGTTCTGTCTGGGTCCCAGTGGGCAGAAGTTTCTTCACTTCCCGTCTCAGATCTCAACAGAAAGTGAGAGTGGCTCTCCAAAGCAGGGACACATACAGCAAAAAACTTTAAAAGGTTTGAACCCTTACACCCTTTCAAAAAAAAGACTCACTTCTCTCATTTATAGTCATTTGTGATTATCATGAGTCGTCCTTTAAGTAAAAATCTTTCTTTGGTCAAGGTTCAGATTTCAGTCATGTCATTCTCTCTTTTTTTACTATTAGTTTTCATGGTTCCATAATACATTGTTTTGTCATTCTACAGTCATGCACATTTGAGCATGAGAGCAGAATAGTAAAAAACAACAATCCTTTGAGCTAACATTTGGTTAGCGCTTAGAGTAAGGAAAAGGCATGTACTTTTACATGGAAAACATGAATTAATTAAATTAAAGAGAACGCATATGAAAGCATAGGGGCACATTGACAGAAAGGCCATATATCGGGTATAGGAATGTAAAAATGTAAAATGAACAAGCATAACATGGCTCAGAAAGATTACAGGTCCTTTATTTAACATTTTTCACACAAATGTAACATATTCCAATATGTAAGATAACTAAGACTAAAAATCCAAATCAAATAACTTTTTTTCCTTTCTCATATATATCCTTTCTACCAAATTTAGCAGACCCTAAATCTATAAATTCTATAAACCTGGACTTTGCTGTTTTTGAGCTTTACATAATATTTCCTTTTTTTGTAAGATATACATTATGTTGCTATAATTTAAAAGTCAAACTCTAACAAACAAGCAAATAACACATGCATATACAGTATGTGAACAGTTGTGGTCGAAAGGTTTTTAGCTGCTCTTATGAGTTTCACATCTTTGTCATGCCATATCCAGGTGGGTGTCCTCCATTTTCCCCTGCCACTTACCTCCTGACCCACAGTCTGCTATTTGGACAAAGATGGAGCTGCAGCACACAGATGAGGTTATCCCTTTTCTATCCTTTCTTGGAAACACTGGCTCTCTGTGCTGGCCGCATCTCAGTCAAGAGTGTTGTTATGCAGGGGATCATGGGAAGCTAAAATAAGGATGATTTCTGATACTGATATTAGCATTCTAGTTAATTATTTCTCTTGATTAATACAATTTGGATTATAATGGGCTTTATACAATATAGTTGCTGGGAGTTCAGCTTTAAATACAAACATAATGTATGAATTACAGACAAAGACTTAAACTGAGAACAGGTTAGCTGAAGTTTATTGCCTTTGACAAACCCCTGGGTATTCTCGATTACTTAACATTTTTGAGTGTAGTGCACATATCCTTTTAGCCTGGGTACTGAAATACTTGAGATGAGTAAATTAGCTTTGGATTGCACAGGGAACAGTGAAAACCTTTATTGGGTAGTTTTTGCTGCCGCCACTGGGAGATTGGTATTTATTTTTCACGTTTACTCTTGGTAAACAGGATGAATAAAGGCAGTGAATTTCCATAAGAGAGTCACAGACAGCAATAATCCCTCTCTGTTGTGTTCAAAACTGAAAACAAGCTTTGCCCTCAGTTATACTTTAAATGTTCGTTTTTGTCAAGGAGACTACAAAAGCAGTTTTACTTACCTGATCCTCCACCCCCTGGTAGATTAGTGCTCCCCTATGCTCTGGCAGTGGCCTATCACTGCATATGTCTTGATGACCTCAGAGGCATCCCACCACCAGAGTGCAAGAGAGAAGAGGCTACAGGGACTGGTCTTGCAGCGATGAGGACCCTAGGGGGGCAGAGGTTCAGGTAAGTATAACTGCTTTACCCGGTCCACTAGACACAAATAAGCATTTTACCCATGCAGTGCAGGCACAACCCCACTCTAAGGGAGTACTTTTTCCCCCAAAGCTCAGCTTGAAATTCTGCCCTGCAGACCTTCCCTGAACTTCTGGATCAGGAGCTCGCACTCTAGGGACAGATGATCTCTTGTTTTTTTACTTCAGATCCAACAATTCCCCAATGCCCAACCTCCCCTCTGTCTTTGGACATGTATGCCCACTTAATAACTAAATGTCCCCTGATTACACACGCCCAGCACATACTATATATGCATGCCCTCTTTATCAGCATCAGGGTCCTCAGGTATCCTTGACCCAGCCCATACTGTGCATGCAAGAGTTTTGGTGCACTTTCTGAGAAAATATCAAAACCACAAGAAATAATTGTGCTGTCCTGCAAGACAGAATATGCTACTCTAAAAGTTGTAAACAGCTGGTCAACTGTCAATCATCATACAAAAGTTGCACAGAGTTCCAGAGTCTTTCTAATGCTGATAAAAACCAAAATGGGAATATGACACCGTTAACAGCGTTTATTTACATTTTTGCCATGGATATAAGCCTTATGCAGAATAGAACTACTTGCAGCTGGCAGCTCTGGATGCATTCTTTTTTCCTATAAGCATCAGCGATCATGAACTTATAACAGAAGGGTCCCCATAACTGTTCTTACCATTGTATAACCATAATCAGCAGCTGAAAGGTAAAAAAAATCGGTTTAAGTGTTCTCATGTTTACTGATCCCTTTACTTTCCTGAATTAATACTGGAGTGCTCAGTAATGAGCACACTGGTGTTCATTCTTACTGGAAGGGATAGTGAACATAAATCAAATGTTTACTACCACTTCTGTGTATGAAGAAACATGGGAGCGCTCAGCACTGAGTACTTCTGTGATCAGCAATAAGTGCCAGGCAGCAGAAGAGAAGGAGATTGACTCTGCATCCTCAGTCTCTTTCTCTAACTTAAAAGTGAAACATTTAGACCCCTTGTATTTCTCCAATGCCCCCTGGTGACAATAATGTAAAAAAAAACAAAAAAAAAACAAACGCCTCCCTCACCTCCACACTCACAAATTAAACACACACAAATGTGCACTACAAAAAATTTGGTAAAGCACATTGTGTATGTTGGTGCATTGCAACCTAGGAATAAAGATACCAAAACATTGACAAATCCT
Organism: Glandirana rugosa; assembly: GCA_018402905.1. NCBI lineage: Eukaryota > Metazoa > Chordata > Amphibia > Anura > Ranidae > Glandirana > Glandirana rugosa. The sequence goes on from BLSH010185810.1 coordinate 85,989, forward strand.
CTATTAAAAAAATGATAAAATCCACAAAAAATGTCCCTTATCGTAAATATATCAACAATCATAATGCTCACCGCCCTCCAACTCATTAAAAAAATCCCAACAGTACTCATAGCTGAATGACAGCCCCCTCGAGAGCTGTCATCAACTACGGTATATAACCAAATTACTGCACTCATAACCCCCTGTTCTTTCTCAACACACGCAATAGCATAACCTCCAGGACACAGAGCATGTGCCCTCATATAACTCCTCTGGCAGTAGCTGAAACCCTCTCACTCCAATTTCAGAAGGCCTCTGTTATATATTTTTTTAATGTTAATATTTGCAGACGAGCAGACAACCTATGTGTAATCAGAAGTCTTGCACAGGAAATTTGCTATACATGCATGCACGGATCAACAGCGATGCACTTGTATGGTTGGCTGTTCGTGCCACCTACTGATCTCTGGGTGCAGGAAAGCACCAAGAATTTTATACTTTTGTACTTTTAAAACGTTAAACATCTGTGTATAAGATACCTTTAAAGAGGAAGTAAACTCAGTTTTTCTTTTCTTCCCTGCAAAGTAAAGGCATAATGTGCTTGTATGCATCGCATACTAGCACATTATGTGACACTTACCTGCAAGTGAAGCCCATGTTGTCCCCACTGCAGGCCACATCCACCTTCACCAGTCTTTCTTCTAGGGCCGCGGACTCCGGCTGTGTGACTGGCTGGAGCTGCATGACGTCGCTCCATGGGCAGAGCCGCCGATCAAGACACTGGCTTCTGAAGAAACGGCACAGGTTCCTTCAGATCACATGCGCCGATACCATCATCGGCGCAGTATACAGTAAATATCTCCTAAACAGTGCACATTTAAAAGATATTTACAGTACCTATAGGTAACCCTTATTCTAGGCTTACCTATAGGTACAAATAATAAAGGAAGGTTTACAATCTCTTTAACTGTTGTGCCACTGGCCAATTTGTAGTAAGCTGGGGTCTTTAGCTTTATTTATTTTTTTAAGAGTAAAATTTTCTTATTGCTTTTGATCTGTGGCTTCTACTTCCATTGTTTAAATGAGGTCTATTACTGCTGAATATATAAACCAGGTGTTGCAGCCAAAACTATCTAAAGAGCCTTTTTCAAGTTGTAAAGGTCAGATCAGATGGGGGTGCTGTTGCTGTGTTTAAGCCAAGCATTAATAAAATTAAATTGCAAAATATCAAATACACATACAATATATGTGATGCCAGCGTACAGTTTTGCTGAAGCTGTCTTTGAGAACTGCACTGTTCTATAACACCACATTCTTCTGAAAGGCATCTATTAGGCATGTCATTTCAAATATTTGTGTTTTTCGCTTGTCACCCTCGAAGTAGCATTAAAAGGAAAATCCTCACCCTGCTTTATGATATTTTTACATTTTTTTTTTATTTACATGTCCCCCTTGGCAATGTCTAACATTTCATGTCCTTTTTCATAACACTTTGCTATTAGACTTGAAAATAACCGAAATTCATTAACCACTTCACCCCGGAAGGATTTCCCACTGTAGGACCAGAGCACTTTTTGTGATTCGGCACTGCACCGCTTTCACTTACAATTGTGCCGTCGTGCGACGTTGTACCCAAACAAAATTTGCGTCCTTTTTTTCCCACAAATAGAGCTTTCTTTTGGTGGTATTTAGTCACCTCTGGTCATTTCTGATCACCGCTATAAACAAAAAAAGAGTGTAAATTTTGCAAAAAAAACTAAATTTCTTACTTTTTGCTAAAATACAAATCCAAAAAAAAGAAATATAAAAAAAAAAATGTATTCATCGGTTTTGGCCGATTTATATTCTTCCTCATATTAAAACAAAACGCAATCAACGTTTATTGATTGGTTTGCACAAAATTTGCCGCATTTACAACCCATGAGAATTCATTTCTGGCGTTTTTACATTTTTAATTTTTTTTTACTAGCAATGGCGGCGATCGCGATTTTTATCGGGACTTTGATATTGGGGCGGACATGTCGGACATTTTTGACACTTTTTTGGGACCAATGACATTTATACAGCGATCAGAAATTGAAATATCCACTGATTACTGTATAAACGTCATTGGCAGTGAAGGGGTTAACCTGCAGGGGGAGATCTAGGGGTTAACTATGTTCCCTAGGCGTGTTATAACTGTGAGGGGGCTGGGCTGTCAGGGGCATAAAAGATCTAACTGATCCCAGTGACAGGGATCAGTAGATCTCTTAAATGCCGCCTGTCAGAACGGGGAACCGCCGTGTTTACTTCGGTGGTTCCCGTTCTTTCCCTCTGGAAGGTCATCGTGGCTCGCTGGCGGACATCTGGTACACTCCGCAGAGTGCGGCAGGCCCCTAGCTGCACATCCACATTGCCACAGTAAAAATGCGGTAGCCGGTCAGGAACCAGTTAAACAAATCGGCCTCCATCTATAGACTTCATTAGGGTTTGAGTGCAAGTTTGGCATTTTCTGATTTTACAAGGGGTTTGACAAACACCCCACGAACGAGATCTGGGCACATGTACTCATCCCTGCTGTGAAGATTCACCCTCTCTATTTGTACTGGTGACTATTGAGAAAAAGGTGGCAAAAAATTATTTTTTAACCATTCCCTACTCAATGCAATAGTCTTTTACCTTCGGCTGATAACATGGAAACTTGGCTGAGAAACCAGGAAACAGCTGTCGGGGATATCCTGAGGGTGGGATATCTGAGATCAATGGAAGTGCTATAGATCACACCGGTTTTCCATTTAAGGTGGGGATTTAACTTCACATATTGGTTTAATAAGAATATACTCGTAATCTAGGCCTCTATAGATCCTGTTGCCAATATGGTTTCCAGTTTTTCTATTTGTCAAACTGTGAAATTTTTCTGAACATGATTTAAATGGGAAATTAATTATTTGACTCATTTGGTTAAGTTTTTCTCTCGTTAGGATTTAGAATTTGGCCTAGTCTCTTCCCAAAGTACAAACGTGCTATGAATTTCCAAAGTCTTTACTTTGAAAAAGCCATAAATTCAGAGCAGATGGTACAAGCCCGGCATCTACATGGTCTAAATATGATCTATTTAAAGGTGTAGTCCTAACTAGCAGCAGATATATGTGCTAAATTTATAATAGTCATTACTATATAATAGATTTAAAAATAAATATCAGAGCTAATCGCCGAACTATAATTTTTATTGCACTTTAACCACAGCAATTAAAAGTGTTTGATGTACAGTTTCTGGTGTGAGCTATTCACAGTCATTTGAACCAGGAAAACAATAGACTTGTAAGCATTGCATCCAGATGTAGCAAAATCCTGTGATGTCCACTGTTTTGGAATGTTCTGGTCTGTGTATTGGTAACGTTAAACTTTTGCTAGATCTGCATGTATTATATAAATTCTGGTGCTGGAGTTTCCTCATTGCTGCATGATCATGGTCTGTGCTTTCAAAAGTTGTTTGATTTACCGTTGAACGTTAAACGGTAGAGAAGATGCAGGCTAGTACACTGTATTGTGAGTTCCTTCAAACTCCTCTGGGATTGTCTGACACTCATAGGGTTTTCATTGCTAGCTAATGAAAAATATATTTCACTATTCACTCTGAATCACACTCCTCTCCTGGGTATAATGAATAGAACAATTGTGGAAGTCTGTATGGGTCAAATCTGCAGCCTATTAAAGACATGTGTTTAAAATAATTGGATCAAGAAGAGACTTTACGTAAACTACATGTTCTATGTATCTTCTATAGAATCAGCTGCTTATATTTCTAATACTATTTTTTATATTAGGATTTGCATTCAAAGTAACTCTGTCATGTGAGAACTATGTAGGCTGCCATTGGTTCTTTTGAGAAAGTTAGTTCCCAATGCCTGGTCATCATGCTATTGCTGTTGGCTCAATGCTTCATGAGTCACTGACCCAGAACAGGCAGATAAGAAATTCTGACACTTTTTGACACACATTCACAGTATGCTTTTGCCAGGTCTTTGACTCAAAAGTCGACAGCCAAGTGACAAGCACAAGCATATTCAGAAGAAAGCCAGCAAGTGCAGCCCCCCCCCCCCATTTTATTTAGGGGTGGTGTTATAATTGAAGGCTTTTGGTGGTCAAGTTATGCCTTAAAATGGTCCTAAAGGCTGAAGGTTTTTTACCTTCAGGCCTTCTATGCCTGAAGGTCAAAAGGCCTTCTGTTAGAAGCAGTCCCCCAAGCCCCCCAATACTTTCCTGAGCTTCCTCTCGATCCAGCGATGTGTGCAAGAGCATCGGCTCTCCAGGGACTCTCCCTGCTCATTCGCTGAGAAAGCAGCGGGAGCCAGACAGCTGATGAGGAAAGAGAAGGGACAGAACCAAGCCGCCAAGCCGTGGCTCTTTGTCTAAATGGACAAGCAGAGCAGTGGCTCGGGAGCACGCCTGCTTGGGTGCCTACATTGCAAGCTGTTTGCTCTGAGGGCACCCAATAGGAGAAAGGGGCCAGGAGCCCGGCAAAGGATTTGAGGAGGAGGAGGACCGGGGCTGCTCTGTGCAAAACCACTGCACAGAGCAGGTAAGTATGACATATTTGTTAATTTTTTTAAAAAAATGTTTGCCTTTAACAATCACTTTAATTCAGCCTAATCAGCTATTTCATTTTTATTTGATTGAGATATATATATACACTGTGTGCAGAATTATTAGGCAAATGAGTATTTTGACCACATCATCCTCTTTATGCATGTTGTCTTACTCCAAGCTGTATAGGCTCGAAAGCCTACCATCATCCGAAAGCTCGGATATGTCGAACCTCATTCTGTTGTACGTATTTCTCCTACTACACCAGTTTTATGAGTAAACGGATTATTAAGACGTGTGTCACATATATATATAGAGTTAGTTTATTTTTACTTTATCGACTAATCCGACTTAATTTCACTAACAATTTCCGTTTGTAAAAAAATTTTTTTAATTGTTTATACAGTATGAATGGACGAGACACGTCACCAAAACGTGTCTCGTCGGGGCCAGGAGGAGGAGGAGTTTAGGAAACGGCCCGAGGACCGGGGAAAGAGGATAACCCACGGGAGTCTCGTTTGTCGAACGTTACATCCGTGGGTTCGTCCGCACGAG
>BLSH010185810.1:123059-141327 GCA_018402905.1 Glandirana rugosa
CATATAGTGAACTTGGTGTGGAGTTATTTACTTTAAGGTCATCACAAAGGACAAGGGGGCACTCTTTACGTCTAGAGGAAAAAAGATTTCATCTACAAATACGGAAAGGTTTCTTCACAGAAAGAGCTGTGAAAATGTGGAATAGACTCCCTCCAGAGGTGGTTTTGGCCAGCACAGTTGATTGCTTTAAAAAAGGCCTGGATTCTTTCCTTAATGTAAATAATATAACTGGGTACTAACATTTTTAGGTAAAGTTGATCCAGGGTGAATCCGATTGCCTCTCGGGGAATCAGGAAGGAATTTTTTCCCCCGTTATAGCAAATTGGATCCATGCTTTGCTGGGGTTTTTTGCCTTCCTCTGGATCAACTGTGGGTGAAGGATTGTATATGGGATTATTTGGTTGTGTATGTGAGTATGTATGTGTATATATATATATATATATATATATATATATAAATGTTTTTTTTTTTTGGTTGAACTGGATGGACTTGCGTCTTTTTTCAACCTGACTAACTATGTAGCCAGTGACACAAGTGGGGGCAGTTATGCAGCCAGTGACACAGGTGGGGGCAGTTTGCAGGCAGTGACACGGGAGGGGCAGTTTGCAGCCAGTGACACAGGAGGGGTAGTTTTCAGCCAGTGGCACAGGTGGGGCAGTTTGCAGGCAGTGACACAGGAGGGGCAGTCTGCAGCCAGTGACACAGGTGTGGCAGTTTGCAGCCAGTGACACAGGAGGGGCAGTTTGCAGCCAGTGACACAGGTGGGGTACATTGCAGAGTCGTCCCCCCCCGCACTTACCCCATCCAGCAGGCAGGATTGTTGCAGAGGTTCGGCATGCGGAGAGCGCGCTGGGTCTGCAGAGTTCGGCACATGGAGAGCGGCTGTCCCCCCTCGTCGGTCCCTGGGCGGTCATGGTCTCTGTGGGAGCGGAAGTCACCTCCGCTGCCACAGTGACTCGCCCCCGGCCCCACATCCAATCACCCTGAGCGGAGGCTCAGGGCAGCCAATCAAGCTATGAGTGTGCACCTGTTCAGCGCACACGCATAGCTTTTAATGCCCGACCAATAGGCTCACTACTTGGCTGTCATGCGACAGCCAAGGAGCCGAAAAAAAAAAAGAAAGTCAATGTACCGGCGCCACCTGCAGGGGGGCGGGTTGACTTTTTTTCTTCTTCTTTTGCCGGCGGGGAGGCGGCGCCCCAGCGCCCCTCACACACCAGCCGCCGCTGTCTGGATCCCCACTCATGTTTTCAAAAAATGTAATACCCTATTCCATACTCTGATATGGAGGAAGCAGGTTCCTCGCATCAAGCTTGAAACTCTACAAGCGGCTAAGGTTTCAGGTGGGTCTAGTAGTACCAAACCCTTATTACTACTACCTAGCAGCTCAGTTACAACACTTGACAGGATGGCAAGACCCAGAACCCTCTAACCCAGTTACAAATATTATACGCACACAACTCTAATGGAATGGCAGATAAACTTAAAATATTAGCTAGTTGTCCCACACTCATACTTATAGACAAAATATAGACAAAATAAAGCTAAACAACACTTTCACTATGCTGGATACACAAAATGGTCTCACATTTGGAGTAACAGGAATTGGCCTAAGTTGGATAAGCTGCAGGGTTTTCCTGCCTGGGCTAAGTGCGGCCTAGTACATATCTCGCAATTGTATTATGGGAGCGTATTAAAAGACTTTCAGTCCTTGCAAATAGAATTTGGATTACCAAATACCATGTTTTCCCAATATCTCAAACTTAGACGTGCTCTAGCGGCACAGGCGTCTGTAAATGAGTGGAAACTGACTAATCCCACGGTGCTATCACATCTGGTAGTGACAATGTCTGGGAAGGGATAGAGATCCGACCTATATGGCTCCCTAATGAGTCAGATAACCAATGTCATGTCCCTACGTTGTAGAACTGGATGGGCAGAGGACGTGGGTACAATATCAGATGAGGAATGGTCCACTATACTAGATAACATACTTAGAGTATCACTTTCATCCTCACAAAAACTTAACCAACTATTCATCATTCACCGTACTTAGGGTACCCCCTATAAACTCCACAAGTGGCACAAAAGGGACAGCCCACTGTGCCCTCGATTGCCCTGTGAGGACAATAAAGGATTTTATTTGCATAAGTCCTGTGGTAGTGTGCGGCCAGTTTTCTCTTCATTCTGGATGTTTGCGGTGGCGAGCCAGGGCAGGCACCCACGCTGGACTGCAATAAGGTGCTCACCTGAGCGGTATGCACACCCTCTTTGAATAACCCTTTGATAGGAGTCATAGTGTTTCATTGCTCATGAATCTGACTTCTGTGCCAGAGCAAAGACTCCTCTTACAAGTCCAGGAGGCAGCTTCTACCCGGCAAGAGTATTCCTGTTCAGCCCAGGTCCCTTCAGACAAGCGCCCCAGCATATGACTTCATATTCAGGCCCCTTGGCACATGGCCCATGCTGAGGCCAGGCCTTTACAGCAATTCTTCACTCAAACCTCCTCCTAGGGAGAAGGTCCAGGGAATAGAAAGTTCCAGAAAGGTGCTACCAAACATTTATCATGTTATCAGACCATAGCTCTGAACAGCACCATCAAGTGCAGTCAGATAAATATTAATAACTCAGAGACTGACCTTCCAAAACAAATTACTGGAGCCTCTTCCCAGCTAAAGGTGAAAGCAATCAATCACCTGAGCTTATGGAAAATCTGTAGAACTCAGAAAAAGAGTAAACTTCAGCTCAGGCTGGTTACAGCCTAGCAGCAGCGCACACTAGTAATTTATAAGTCATAATTGCATAGGGCAGGGTCTCTACAATATGTTTATATAATTTTTCCATTAGCATGTTGACATTACATGAATATGAAAATGTATAAAACATGAACACAAATTTACAAAACAGCATTTTCGGAAAGCAAATAGAACTGGGAAATGGGAGTGCAGGCTCATTGTGGGTAAAGGAGATCAGGACGGAGCCGACACTGTCTGTTTATTATTATTTGGACTTTTCTTTGAGCACTGCAATATTTCTATTTTATGAATTCTTGTGAGGACTGTATATTTCCTTTTATTGCTAGCTTTGTATTTATGTTTTTCTTGTGATTTTTGGGTGTAGTGCTTACTTTATTATTTTTTGTAGACATGCAGTTTGCTCTCAGAAGTGCATCACCTAACTGTACAAGGAAGCTAAACTATGTGTACCCTTACCCTACTGACTTCAATAAGACTTGGGCCTAGAATTAGACATGCTATGAAAAGGCACAAACTGTCCCTTCCTTGTCAAAAGAAGACAGCATAACAGCTTGTGTAAACTTCAGTGACTTATATGGTAATAAACTGATGCAAACAAAGTAATATTGAACTAAAATCTATTTGTCTGGTTTGTAATTCTGGCAAAAGACACTTCCTATTGTTCTGTTTGTCAGACAATATCTGTGGCATATGGGAATGATTTGAAAACAAAGCAAACAAGAAGCAGAAATGGCAAAACCTAAACAGTTTCTATTCATGCACATATAAGTGGTATTTGAACATGTCCACGTTGCTTTTTAGATGTGTTAACAATAGAGCACAGATTTTCAAAGCTCATCTGTTTTATGATTTCTTCATTTAACAAAATAGTAACTGTGTTACCTAGGTAACAGGGGCTTGCAGGGGGGCTGAACACCCCCTTTCCCATCTTTCTGTCATCATTTTCTGTTGATTTATTTTCAGACAGCAACTAAAGCATTGAGATTTCTGATTCAGACATGCATACACCAATAAGAAATAACACCTTTAATACATTTAAAGTGGTTGTAAAGGCAGAAGATTTTTTATCTTCATGCATTCTATGCATGAAAATAAAAAACCTTCTGTGTGCCCCCCTAATGCTTACCTGAGCCCCATCTCTATCCAGCAGTGTACACGACTACCTCAGCCATCCAGGACTCTCCCTCCTGATTGGCTGAGACACAAGCAGTGCCATTGGCTCTCGCTGCTAGCCAATCAAGAGAGAGGGGCCAAATGTGGCTCCTTGTCTGAGTAGACACAGAGCTGCAGCTTGGCTCGGGTGCCCCCATAGCAAGCTGCTTGCTGTGAGGGCACTCAACAGGAGGGAGGGGCCTGGAGCACCCAAGAGGGACCCGAGAAGAGGAGGATCTGGGCTGCTCTGTGCAAAACCATTTCACAGAGCAGGTAAGTATAACATGTTTGTTATTTTTAAAGAAAACAAAAATGAGACTTTAGTATCACTTTAATGTAATAAGGACTTTCATGACAGGACACTATTGGGGTCATTTCTGGTGGTATGGCCCTTTAAAATGGCTTGCATCAGATTCAAAAATCCCAGCTGCCTATTACAGTAGCTTTACCAACACATGTAAAAAGTAGAAATAATTACCTCCAGTTTGTAGATAACGCAAATGAAGGTAATTAAGACCAACTATAGTCTGGCGTACAGAGACAAGCAGAATGACTGTAGCAGGCAGCATTTTTGACAGTACTACCCCCATCCTACCTGTCCCCTGTTGTTAACTAGGGATGGGCCAAACGGACCCCTTGTGCCAGAACTTTCGAACACCGTGAAAGTTTGGACCCAAATAACGAACACCATTAAAGTCAAAAATCAAAAGTGCCCATTTTGAAGGCTTATATGCAAGTAATTGGGCATACAATGCTTATAGGTGTCTGGGTCCTGCCCTGGGGGACATGTATCAATGAAAAAAAGTTTGTGAAAAACTTTATTTTTAAATATTTTTTTGGTTTTTAAAGTGAAAGCATAAAAATGAAAAATTCCTTCCAATGTAGTGACTGGGATCCCCTTAGACTACCTATAAAGTGGGAGATCTGTACCATGTCTAGAATCTGCTGCAGCAATAATTGCATTTATAAAGCCAAAAAAATGACATTTTCCCTGCAAGCTGCCTTTATTTTGCTCAGCAACAGCTGGGGAGCCAGTGTGTATGATGAGACCACAATGTAGTGCTCTGGGAACAAAATAAGAGATTTTTTGGATAAATTCTGGTGTCACTTTGACTTTGGATAGATGTAACTGGTGCGGAAAAATTGGGATTTGGGTGTTGGTGGTGCCTTCACACCATAACCCTATAGAGGTGCTCTTCATGAAGGCAAGAATTGGCCTTTGTTTAAAAAAAATTGCAATGATATGCACCTGTCAAACAGGTGCAGAAAAATTGGTCTTTGGGTGTCAGTGGCACCTTCACACCATAACCCTATAGAGGTGCTCTTCATGAAGGCAAGAATTAGCCTTGCTGTAAAAAATTGCAATGATATGCACCTGTCAAAGAGGTGCAGAAAAAATTGGTCTTTGGGTGTCAGTGGCACCTTCCCACCATAACCCTATAGGGGTGTTCTTGATGAAGGCAAAAAGGTGCTGAAAAATTGGTCTTTGGGTGTTAATTGTGCCCATGAAACCTATACCAAAAACATTCTTCAGATGAAATGATTGAATATCCTCAAAGCTAGGCAGCCTCGAAGTCCTGCAGAAATTTCACATACCAAAAACACTTAATCAGTGACATCGGCATCAGGGGCTTCATAGCTGGTAATCCAGGACTGATTCATTTTTATAAAAGTCAAACAGTCCGCGGAGTCTGTGGACAGACGCGTTCCATGATCAGTAACGAAATCTCCTGCAGCACTGAATGCCCATTCTAAAAGCACACTGGATGCAGGGCAGCCCAACAACTCAATAGCATACTGGGCAAGTTCTGGCCAGTGGTCTATTCTCATGACCCAGTAAGCCAGTGGATCGTCAACTGGAAAGCTGTCCATCTCTGTTTTGGCCCCGAGGTAATCGTTCACCATGTGATGCAGACGCTGCCGATGGGATGTGGAAGCTGACAGCCCTGGGTGGCGAGGACTAAAAAAATTCTGAAATTAATCACTTAGGCGGACGCCGTCTCCAACGCTCCTTTCTTGACCAACAGAAGACACAAAACTATGTTTTCCATGACACTCTAACCTATTGGAGTCAGGGAAAACGTTCAATAAAATCCTCTTTAACGTCCCCTTATAGCGATAGTCAAGGAGGGTTGCCAACCAGTAATGATCATTCTCTTTTATGCCACGTATTCTTGGGTCCTTTCGCAGGCTTTGAAGCATGAGGTTGCCCATGTGCCTCAAATTTGCAGAGGCTTGAGAAGCAGACTCCTCGGGGTCACTCAGGATGACAGCATCTGGAACTTCCTTCTCCCAGCCATGTACTACTCCCAAGGGTCCTGGGGTTGGAAAGTCATCGCTTACAGATTGATGCATGTCTTCCTCTTCTTCGAAGCCTACGAAAGTGCCAGAATCCTCCTCCTCATCCTCCTCCCCTCTCTCCTCCTGTGTGTTCTGTGACACAGAAATGATGGTGTCTGGATAAAGTGGGCTTTGGGAGGAAAGCAAGTCCTCCTCTTCCTTCTGCTGCTCTGCCTCCAGTGCCCTGTCCATAATGCCACGCAGAGTCTGCTCCAGCCAACAGCGATTGTGTCATTGATGCATGTACTGTCACGGCTCACCATTCTTGTGGCCTCCTCAAATGGTGACAGTAGAGTGCATGCATCCTTAATGATTGGTGTCCATTGGCGTGGGAAAAAAAGCAGAGGCAGCCTAAGCCTGTCGCCGTGCCGTACTCACACGGGTACTCGTTGACGGCCCTCTGCTGCATGTATGGCCACTGCAGCATTGCCAAAGTCGAGTTCCACCTGGTGGGCATGTCACAAATCAGGCGGTTTACGGGCAGGTGGAATTTCAGCTAACCGAGCACTGGCTGTGTATGACCACCTGAAATGGCTACAGACTCTTCTGGACAGCTTTAGCACATCTTCCAAACCTGGATACATACTTAGGAATTTCCACTAACTGAGCACTGGCTGTGTATGACCACCTGAAATGGTTACAGACTCTTCTGGCCAGCTTTAGCACATCTTCCAAATCTGGAAATGTATTTAGGAAATTCTGCACCACCAAATTGAGGACATGTGCCATGGCATATGTGTCAACTTTCCCTGTCTAAGGGCGGACAGGAGGTTTGAGCCCTTATCGCACACCACCATTCCTGGCTCCAGCTGGCATGGTGTGAACCACCTCTGGGCCTGTCCCTGCAGAGCTGCAAGAATCTCTGCTCCTGTGTGGTTCCTGTCCCCTAGACACACCAGCTGAACCACTGCATGGCACCTTTTAGCCTGACTCATGGAATAGCCCTTTGAATGCTTAGGGGGTACCTGATGTTCATAGGACAATTCAGAGGAGGGCATAGAGGTGGCGAAGGAGGAGGAGGAGGGGGTAAAGCTCACAGGTCTGACATCATCACCAACCACCAGCTGTATGGAGACATGGGGGTACAACAAGCTGTAGCGTTACCCAGTGTGCTGTGAATTAAATATATTGTCCCTGCCCATGCTTGCTGCACCGTGTGTCAGCAGTAAGGTGGATTTTATGACTGACTGTCTTGCCCAATGATACCAGAACATTCCCTTCCATGTGGTGATAGAGAGATTGAACGGCCTTACGTGAAAAGTAGTAGCAACTGGGAACCTGCCATTGTGGTACAGCACATTGTGCAAATTCACGGAAGGGGCCAGAAACCACCAGGCTGAAAGGCAGAAGTTGGAGAGCCAACAGCTTGGACAAGCTTGCATTTAGATGCTGAGCATGTGGGTGGCAGGGGCTGTATTTTTTTTCCGCTGCAGCAGATGGAGCAGAGAAATTTGCCAGCTACAGTCTACAGTTGGTGGTGTGCTGCTGGCAAATGTGCTGCTAGGACCTGGGACACATTGTGCTATACCATCATCCCTGTCAGTGGAGGCTGCTGAGAGGTAATGACTCGGTATAGCAGGGGCAGACTGAAGTGGGTAAGGAGGAGGAGGAAGGAAAGATTTGTGCCCCTTTTGTGTGGCTTTTAGGTGCTCTTGCCACTGGGCTGAGTGGTTGGACGTTAAATGCCTTGTATAGCATGTGGTAGCCAAATGACTGGTGTTTTTGCCACATTTGATGTGCCTGAGACACAGTTTGCAGATAGCAACAGTGTGATCTGCTGCAGATGTGCTGATACAGGCCCAGACAGCTGAGCTTTGGGAAGTGGGCCAGGAAATAACAGCTGCAGAATGTGATGGAATAGGGTGGCTGCCCTGTACTCTTTCTTGATGTCAGCCTCCTTGGGGTTGTGCCGCCTCACCTTCGGTTTCCTCATCTGCTCTATCTGGCACCCAAGTCGCATCAGTGACCTCATCATCATCATCTCCATCTACTCCATCTTCATCATTATCATTACCACTGGAGACAACTTGGCAATACGCTGCAGCTGGGGGAACATGAATGCCAGTTTGTCTACCAGTGTTCTCCCCTCTCTCTAGGCTCATGTTGCTGTGATCCTCAACCTTGAACCAACATCTGAATCCAGTAATGGCTGGGCATCATCAAGGAGCAAGTGGTTGACACTGTGGTCAAATAACTCAGCTGACTCCTCCATGGCTGATGTTGGGGCTATGGCAAGAATAGATGTGCACGAGGCAGGTTTATGCACTCTGGCAACTGCAGGGGACTGAACACTTGTCTCTGCTTGTGAACGGAGGACGAGGAGGATGAGGAAGGTTTAGTAAGCCAGTCCACCACCTCCTCTGCATGCTGTGGCTGGATAGCACAGGCAAACTCACTAAATAGAGGAAATGATGCCCTGCCTGAGGACTGACCACCACGTCCACCTTTGCCTGTGGACACATTTGTTGCTGGCCCCCTTACAGTACCTAACGTCTGCCTCTCCTTGTTGTCCTCCCAGGCATTATTGGGAGGGAGGGGGCGGTGCTTATTAGCAAATGTAAAGAAGAAGTGGAAATCTGTACGTAGATGCACTTTAATCAATGTAAAGTGGTGTTTGTGCACTTTAATTTGAGTACTCACACTACACAGACAGACTCCACGGATACACTATAATACACTGCAATATAATGCGTCAAACATACCATGACGCACAGAACTATATGGTGTTAAACTTGCAGTAACGCACACAGAAGTAAATGGCGTTAAACTTGCAGTAACGCACACAACTATATGGTGTTAAACTGGCAGTAACGCACACAGAACTATATGGTGTTAAACTGGCAGTAACGCACATAGAAATACATGGCATTATACTTGCAGTAATGCATAAAACTATATGGCATTAAACTTGCAGTAATGCACGGAGACGTAAATGGCGTTAAACTTGCAGTAACATACATACAAGTAAATGGCGTTGAACTGGCAGTAATGCACACAGAACTATATGGCGTTAAACTGGCAGTAACGCACACAGAAGTAAATGGCGTTAAACTTGCAGTAACTCACAAAACTATATGGCATTAAACTTGCAGTAACCCACACAAAAGTAAATGGCATTAAACTTGCAGTAATGCATACACAAGTAAATGGCATTAAACTTGCAGTAACGCACAAAACTATACAGCGTTAAACTGGCAGTAATGCACACAAAATAAATGGCATTAAACTTGCAGTAACGCACACAGAAGTAAATGGCATTACATTTGCAGTAACGCACAAAACTTTATGGCGTTAAACTGTCAGTAACGCACGCATGGAAGTAAATGGTTTTAAACTTGCAGTAACTCACAAAACTATATGGCATTAAACTTGCAGTAACCCACACAGAAGTAAATGGCATTAAACTTGCAGTAATGCACACACAAGTAAATGGCATTAAACTTGCAGTAATGCACAAAACTATACGGCATTAAACTGGCAGTAATGCACACAGAAGTAAATGGCATTAAACTTGCAGTAACGCACACAGAAGTAAATGGCGTTAAATTTGCAGTAACGCACAAAACTATATGGCGTTAAACTGTCAGTAACCCACGCATGGAAGTAAATGGCGTTAAACTTGCAGTAACGCACAAAATTATATGGCGTTAAACTTGCAGTATCGAACACAGAAGTAAATGGCATTAAACTTGCAGTAATGCACACACAATTAAATGGCGTTAAACTTGCAGTAACGCACAAAACTATATGGTGTTAAACTGTCAGTAACGCACACAAAACTATATGGCGTTAAACTGGCAGTAACGCACACAGAACTATATGGTGTTAAACTGGCAGTAAAGCACACAGAAGTAAATGGTGTTAAACTTGCAGTAACGCATGTGATGATATCACGTGTGAGACACACATGAGGTGATGATATCTCACATGAGACGCAAGCAAGGCTGGCTCCATCTTGGGAAGGCATGCTACTTCAATGGCTGCTAAATTTTTCTTTTTAAAAGCACTGTCAGTCCTTGGGCTAAACTCCTCACACCCCCTCCCTTCCTGGCCAGATTGACTTCAAAGGGACCATCTGGTGGTATGTGACCAGTCAAGGAGAGAGAGGCCTGTCTGTTTATTTTAACAGTATTAGAACAGCAATAAACCAAACTCTAAATCACCCAGGCAATCCTGACCCTCTCCGTAACTCCTGAAATCAACATGAAAAGGTAGAAAAACTTAAATACAGTCATACTTCCAGCTAGGAGCCTAATATAGTGATAAAACGCACATATTTGAATGTAGAATTTTGGCCCAAATTATTCAAATGTAAACATTCCCCCCTTTTCACCCAAGGAGGGATAAAATTAGTGTATTCCCTCCCCAGGGTCCCCGAATATCACAACACATTCATGTGTGGACTTAAGTTAAAGCCCTCAATGTGCTGAGATTAAAATTACTACTGTGAGATTTGCCAGGTGGCCCAATCTTGAAATATGTTTTTTCATACACAACGTGTGGAGTAGGGAAGATGGTTTCCACGGCCCGCCCTGGACATTGTCTTAGAAGCCGCCCACTCATGTGAGTGGTCAGGGCATACGGCCCCACACCTTGTAAACCAGAGAAAAAGGGATTGCTAAGATTAATTTCCAGTTCTCAATTTCCATCAGTGTAGCAACATCAGAGAACCAGGAAATCATCTTCGAAACACTGATTAGTCACGGACATTTCAAAAGCAAGTATTATTTTATTCTGTTTATTTGCTGCTGTAATTTTGTCTCATTGTTTTGATAACCCTCTTTTATTTTTCTGTAAATATTTTACTGCACCTAAAGCTTGACCTTTTCATTATTAAACCTTATTTTGGAAAGTGTTAATTTTGTCTCTAAAGCTCTTAATGCAACTATCACGAATATGTTCCTTTGAAGAATGCTACTGTTTTTAAAATAACGCATCTGGATATACCTGTCTGCGGTGACAGCGTGTGTTACAGGTGGTTATTCTGAAATACTGGTATTGCTGAAAGCTCCTTCTGAGCTCCTCTGGCTCAACAGAGGTGGTGGCAGAGAACGGGTTAATTGTTTGAATTAGCCTGGTAACAATCGCTCTCAGGCGTTTGGCATTTAGACGGTAGTCCCGCAAACTGGGAAATCTTTGTGCTGAAAGCAGCTGAGAGTGGTATTGTTACGTTCGTGACAAGTGCAGTGTTAGATCAGGCAGTCCTCGGTCGCCCGTCGGTGAGGAGGGCAGCGATATGATACCCGCGTTCGTCACAACGCACAAAGTAAATGGCGTTAAACTTGCAGTAACGCACAAAACTATATGGCGTTGAACAGGCAGTAACGCACACAAATCTTTATGGCGTTAAACTGGCAATAATGCACACAAAACTATATGGCGTTAAACTGGCAGTAATGCACACAGAACAATATGGAGCTAAACTGGCAGTAACGCACACAGAAGTAAATGGCGTTAAACTGGCAGTAACGCACACAAAACTATATAGTGTTAAACTGGCAGTAATGCACACAGAACTATATGGCGCTAAACTGGCAGTAACACACACAGAAGTAAATGGCGCTAAACTTGCAGTAACGCAATCATATATACGGTGTTCAACCGTCACTACAATGACACTATCTGAACTGTCTCTACTCTAGCTATACACTAATGTAAAGATTAGTGACACAGTCTCACTACACTACACTGAAACTATCTGAACTGTCCCTACTGTAGTTGCACACTATGCAAAGCTGAATGATGGTCCTCCTCACTACACTCACACTATCTCTAGACTGACACTAAACTAATATTCTACACTTACAATTGAAGCACAATAGCACAGTATAGCACAGTATAGTACACTAACTAATAGCACTGAACAGAGCCCTGTCCTATCTCTCTCCAGCCGAAATCACACTGAAAATGGCTGCCATTGAAAGAATACTTTTATATATATATACTATTATATAAAGCCATGATGACAGTGTCCAATCATGAATCTGACAGTGCTCTGTGCCCTAATTTGGTTGAAGCTTTCACTGCTTCAGCCAATCAGGGCTTGCAATACACTGTTCAGCATCGCAAAGCATTGTGGTCGGTTCAGGGAGCCGAACAAACGGTAGAATGTCCCATTTATTCAGATGTTCGCAGAATGACCGTACGAAGGTCAGGCCGAACTAATGCTCAGGCTGAACCGTTCACCCATCCCTATTGTTAACCACTTCAGCTCAGGATGGCTAGGCCATTTTTTGCGATACAAAACTGTGTTGCTTTAACTGTCAATTGCACTGTCGTGCAAAGCTTTTCCCCAAATAAAATTGATGTCCCTTTTTTCACACATATAGAGCTTTCTTTTGGTGGTGTTTGACCACCTCTGAGGTTTTTATTTTTTGCACTATAAACAAAAAAACAGATCTGAAAAAAAACAATATTTTTTACTTTCTGTTATAAAACATATTTTAAAAAAATGTAAAAAATCAAATTCTTCATCAATTTAGGCCAATTTGTATTCTGCTACATATTTTTGTTAAAGAAAAAAGTCCCCAAAAGCACATATTGATTGGTTTGCGTAAAAGTTATAACGTCCACAAACTATGGGATAGATTTATGGACTTTTTTTAAATTGTTTTTGCTAGTAATGGCGGCAATCAGCAATTTTTAGCAGGACTGCGACATTGCGACAAGTCTGACACTAAGCCCTGGTTCACATTGCAACTATTTTGCATGCGATTTGACATGTCAAATCGCATTCCAAATCAGCGGCTATTACCGGCAATGACACTATCCGAATTTGCGGTGCCGCACCGATTCTCAAAAGTAGTTTCTGTACTATTTTTGCCGACTTCAGGGTGTGATTTCAATAGACATCTGTGCAGAAACCCACACAGATGTCTCTGAAATCTCCACCGAAGTTGGGACTGACAGCGGGTTCAGCTGAACTCGCACAATTTCATTCCTGCTGTCAGTGTGAACACTTTTTGGGGACCAGTGACACCAATACAGTGATCAGTGCTAAAGAAATGCACTGTCACTGTATAAATGACACTGGCAGGGAAGGGGTTAACATCAGGGGCACACAAAGGGTTAAGTGTGCTCCTAGGGAATGCTTTCTTACTGTGTGGGGGGATGGACTGACTGGGGGAAGAGAGATATCTGTGTTCCTAGTTAGCAGGAACATGAGATCTCTCTCTTCCTCTATGACAGAACGGCGGCCTGCATTGTTTACATAGGTAGACTGCTGTACTGCCTCTCCTACGAACGATCGGTGGGACCCGGTGGCCATCCTTGCCGCCGGACCTGCTGATTGGCTCCCACTGCATCTAATCCCAGCGGGAGCGCGGCTCCGGCAGCACGCTCCCCAGAGCCGACAACAGAAATCATGTACAGATATGTGATTTTGAGCTTAAAGTACAACTAAAGGCAACATACACATTTTAGTAAATCCTCATATAAATACCTGAAAGTTACACATGGTAATACACATAATAACTAAAATGATTATTTTCCTACCATATACTAAAATTCTGATCTCTAATCCCCTTTTCATTCCTTCTTTGCTGTATACTACTAGTGTTGATGGGAGGAGTTCTGCAGAGTGAGTATGTCATTTCCTTTCAGTGAACTAGCTTCTGTATCTCCCTTAAGAAACTACATTTCCCAGAGTCCTCCTGCCTTCTATAATGCTCAGTCGATTTTATATAACACACACCCATCTGCCAATCAATAGCTGGCTGTGTGCTATGTAAAACAGTACAAGTCAGTACAGGCTAGTTTTCACACAGATTTTTCTATTAATCTGTGTGCTTCTCCCTGCTTGTTCTCCTTTGGTAATTGGTAAACTAACAGAAGAAAAAACAACCTAGGAGCAGGCTGTATAGACAGAGCAGTGGGCAGGCAAAGGCGGACATAGGCGGAAGTGGGTGGGCCTCTCGGGTCGATCGTGGGCAGAGCCTCATCGGGACTTCTGTGTAGAATGAAATGCTTGAAATTTCCATAGACTACAAGAGCACCTCCCCCAGTGACGTCAGGATGGCTCTTCAGAGAGACAGCCACACAAAAGGAGACAACAAGCAATTAGAGAAACAGGAAGTAACATTATCTCCTCATTAAAGGAAGTGAAACATGACAGCAGGGGACAAGGTAGATATCTCAAAATCCTTACTGCCTTTTGCAAAACAATTAGTGAGATGTTTAACAGACTGTATAGTAGACATGTGCAATTCATTTAGTTCCGAATCGAAATTCGGACGAATTTTTAATTATTCGGAATTCGGATGCATCCGAATTTCCAAATTACAATAGTATTGATTTTAAGCAAATCCAAAATTATTAGATTCAAAAAATTTCGGACGAAATTCGATTTGAATCAAAAATCAAATTGAATTCGAAAAGAAATTCGAATCGAATTTGAAAACGATTCGAACCGAATTCGGAAACAAATTTGAAACAAATTAGAAAAAAAAATCTAAAATAGAATATAAAATAATAAAGTAATATAATAAAAAAATAAAAGAATAGTAAAGGAAAGAATAGAATTTAATAGAATATAATTAAATAAAATACAATATAACCAATTGACCATTTTCCAAAATCCAAATTTAAAATAGTATTTGAGATCAATAGATTGGAAAATAATCCAAAACAATGAAAACCAAAAAAAGAAAAGAATAGAATAGAAGGTAGGAGAATAGAATAGAAAAACAATAAAATAGAAAATAAAAAGAGAGCATGGTTTTCTGAAATTTGAATTTCAAGTAGAATGAGTTCCTATGTCGAATAGACTGAATTTGAATTTAAATAGAAAAGATTATAATAGAATAGAAAAGAATAGAAAAGAATAGAACAGAAATAAGAGAATAGAAAAACAAGAGAACAGAATAGATTAAAATAGAATGATAAGATATATACTATCTTCCGAAATTCGAATTTCGAATACAATGAATTCCAATCTCGAATAGACTGAATTTGAATTTGAATAGAAAAGATTATAATAGAATACAAAATAATAGAATAGAAAATAAGAGAAGAAGATAGAAAAATAATAGAACAGAATAGATTAAAATAGAAGAATAATATTATCTCCCGAAATTCGAATTTCGAATACACAATAAATTCTGATTTCAAATAGACTGAATCTGAATTCTAATAGAAAATATTATAATAGAATAGAAAAAAAATAGAATATAAAATAAGAGAATAAGATAGAAAAGAATAGGAAAACAATAGAATAGAATAGATTAACATAGAATAACATATACTATCTTCCGAAATTCAACAATGAATTCCAATTTAGCATAGACTGAAAATGAATTTGAATAGAAAAGATTATAATACAATAGGAAATAAGAGAAAAGAATAGAACAGAAAATAATAGAATAAGATAGAAAAACAATAAAACAGAATAGATTAAAATAGAAGAAAAATAATTATCTTCCGAAATTCGAATTTCAAATACATTGAGTTCCAATTTCAAATAGACTTTGAATTTGAATAGAAAAGATAATAATAGAATAGAAAAGAATAGAATAGAAAATAGGAGAATAAGATAAAAAAGAATAGAAAAACAAAAGAACAGAATATATAACATAGAATAATGTATACTATCTTCCGAAATTAAAATTTCAAACACAATGAATTCAAATTTCGAATAGACTGAATCTGAATTTGAATAGAAAAAATAATAATAGAATAGAAAATAATAGAAAAGAATAGAATAGAAAATAAGAGAATAAGATAGAAAAAAATAGAAAAACAACAGAACAGAATACATTAACATAGAATAATATATACTATCCTCCGAAATTCGAATTTCAAATACAATGAATTTCAGTTTTGATTAGACTGAATCTGAATTCAAATAGAAAAGATTATAATAGAATAGAAAATAAGAGAATAAGATAGAAAAGAATAGAAAAACAATAGAACAGAATAAATTAAAATAGAAGAATAATATTATCTTCCGAAATTCGAATTTCGAATATACAATGTATTCCAATTTCGAATACTGTAGACTGAATTTGAATTAGAATAGAAAAGATTATAATAGAATAGAAAATAAGAGAAAAGAATAGAATAGAAAATAAGAGAATAAGATAGAAAAGAATAGAAAAACAATAGAGCAGAATAGATTAACAAAGAATAATATATACTATCTTCCGAAATTTGAATTTCAAATACAATGAATTCCAATTTCGAATAGACTGAATCTGAATTTGAATAGAAAAGATAATAATAAAATAGAAAAAATAGAATAGAAAATAAGATAGAAAAGAATAGAAAAACAATAGAACAGAATAGATTAACATAGAATAATATATACAATCTTCTGACATTCGAATTTCGAATACAATGAATTCAAATTTTCGAATAGACTTAATCTGAATTTGAATAGAAAAAATAATAATAGAATAGAAAAAAATAGAATAGAAAATAAGAGCATAAGATAAAAAAGAATAGAAAAACAAAAGAACAGAATAGATTAACATAGAATAATATATACTATCCTCCGAAATTCGAATTTCGAATACAATGAATTCCAATTTCGATTAGACTGAATCTGAATTCAAATAGAAAAGATTATAGTAGAATAGAAAATAATAGAATAGAATTGAAAATAAGAGAGTAAAATAGAAAAAAATAGAAAAACAATAGAACAGAATAGATTAAAATAGAATGATAAGATATATACTATCTTCCGAAATTCGAATTTCGAATACAATGAATTCCAATTTCGAATAGACTGAATTTGAATAGAAAAGTTTATAATAGAATAGAAAAGAATAGAATAGAAAATAAGAGAATAAGATAGAACAGAATAGAAAAACAATAGAACAGAATAGATTAACATAGAATAATATATACTATCTTCCAAAATTCGGATTTCGAATACAGTGAATTCCAATTTCGAATAGACTGAATCTGAATTTGAATAGAAAAGATTATAATAGAATAAAAAATAATAGAATAGAAAATAAGATAATAACCTAGAAAAGAATAGAATAGAAAAATAATAGAACAGAAGATTAAAATAGAATATATAACAATCTTACGACATTCGAATTTCAAATAGAATAAATTTGAATTTGAATAGAAGAAGATTAGAACAGAAAATAGAAAATAATAGAATAGAAAATAAAAGAACACAATAGAATAGAAAAGAATAGAATAGAACATAAAATAACACAATAGAATAGAAAAGAATAGAATAGAAAAACAGTATAGAAGAATATAATATATAACAATCTTCCAAAATTCGAATTTTGAATGTTTTCGAATCCGATAGTAATTTTTTGAATTCGGTAGAAATTTTTCGAATCCGATAGAAATTTTTCGAATGCGGTCAAATTTTTTCGAATGCGGTAGATTTTTTTAACATTTGATCAAATTTTTTCCAATTCGGTCAAATTTTTTTCGAATACGAAATGAAACGAATCCCGAAAACGAATGTAACGAATGCAACTAATTTAACTAAACTAATTCAGTTAAATAACGAATCGAAACTAAACTAAACAAAACAAATTTTTTCATCCTGCACATGTCTATAGGTACATAACATGGATTTTTTCATTTTGACCTTAGTTCTTCTTTAACCACTTCAATACCAGGCACTTAGGACACTTCCCGCCCAGACCAATTTTCAGCTTTCAGTGCTGTTGCGTTTCGAATGAGAATTGCGCGGTCGTGCGACCAATTTCTTCTTGATTCCAGTTTTACTTTTTTAGGTACAATACATGGATATCTGTACACGTCCTACTTTTTTAAACAAAACAAATCAAATCAAAGCTAAGCAATAAATTGACTTAATCAAATCAATTTAATCAACGTAAGCAATGTAAGCAAAAGCCCTAAGCAAAGTAAAGCATAAGCTTTTTTTAAACTGGCTTAACCTTTTTTAAACTAGTTTACAATTTTTTTAGATGGCGTAAGCTTTTTTAAACTGGCGTAAGCTTTTTAAAGATAGCCTAAGCTTTTTAAAGATGGCTTAAGTTTTTTAATGATAGCCTAAGCTTTTGTAAGTTTTAAGCTTAAAACCTTCT
>BLSH010185810.1:145972-157557 GCA_018402905.1 Glandirana rugosa
CCGAGAGGTACAATAAGTTACCGGGAGATTTTTGCGGCCGCAAACACCCGTCATCTCCCGCAGGCTCTGGGGGGGGGACCCCACGCAAATTTTTTTGCGGGGGTTCCCCTTTAAGACACGGCACACAAGTCGCGCCGCAAGTCGGATCGCCGCGATCCGACTTCTGGTGCGGCTTCTATTCAAATCAATGGGCTCCCATAGGGAACCATTGATTTTGAATAGAACGCCTGACGAGGCTTAACGCTGTGTATACAACGTTAAGCAACGTTATTGAGCGTTTTGCCGGCCCGGCGTCAAGAAACGCCATGACGCTGCAGCTTCAGAACGCACTGGTCCCGCGTTCTGGCTACAGCTCACTAACGCCGACGCCCTCTACTGCCCACAAACGCCGGCGTTTTTAGAGGGCCATTGAATAACATGGAGAGCCTCAAAAAAACGCCTACAAACGCCGGCGGCCAAAACGCCCGTGTGTATGAGGCCTTAGAGTGGTTATAAAGTCAGGCTAATGAATAATTTGCATCTCCTCTGTTTTATCAAGATCTAAAGTACTATGTGTCTGTTAATTTTACATTCTAATCCTAAATACCTTTTCAAACTTCCTGAGGACGTGACGTATCACGAAATGCATTGAGGCTACCAGTCCGCTTTTGTTGACATCACTTTCGCCGGCTCGGCCTACGTCACTTCTGGTAGTGGTGGTTCCGTTTGTGAGATCAGTGGAATGCACGCTAAGGAGAGTGAGGAAAGTGAGGAGGGGGACACTGAATTAGATGGAGCAAAACCGAAAAAGCCCTTATATTTGGTGCCAATTTTAGCACCTGGATCATGTAAGTGTGTATTTGGCTTATTGTTTTTTATATTTTGGAATAAACATAATGCACAATGATACCAAAAACCTTTTCTCTTTGAGCTTCATTGCATGGAGATATCTTATCCGAAAGGAGTGTTGCGGCGTGGTGTAACTTGAAGAGCCCATATTAATTGAGCAAAAGCGATATTATCTTTTCAAACAGCACTGACTTGCGGTCAAGTGACATTCCTGGGCTCTCCTTCCCCAATATAAGGAATGCAGAGGGAAGGGCTGAGATAACCGTCTGACATCAGTTGGCCAACAGAGGAATGTCACGTGACCGCTGTGAGAGAAGGTATTTAGGATTAGAGTTGTAAAAACACAGATAACTAGTACTTTAGATCTTGATAAAACAGAGGGGGTGCAAGTTACTTTTAAATAGTATTTAAACTGACAGGGAAGAGCAGCAGGAGGGGAGGGTTGGTAGGGAGGAGATCACTCTCATACACAGGCATCGGAACTGACAGGCAGGAAGGGAGGGGGAGAGACAGAGAGCATACAGCGGGATGACAAAGGCACGTAAACAGACCATGTTTTCATGGAACAGCAGTGATGATAACCGTGGTCAGCACACATAGGGGTACACAGTAAAAGGCAGGATCAACCAGGTAGTTTACATTATACAATGGGACAAATTACATAGCACAAGAACTGTGCTGTTTAACATGCTTTAAAGGAACAATATATATATATATATTTCTTTAGGGTTACAAACACTTTATTTTGGCTCGCTCTCACACACAACTCTGGGAGCTATCGGTGTTCCTGCCTTATCACCCCTTACTTCCACATTTCTTGTCAATACCATGGCTGCAGGGTGTGTGGTACATTGTATTTCATATTGGCAGATGAAGTTTCACTACTGTGTAATATTTAGACCCCTTTCACACCAGGGCCGCCCGAGCGTTAGCGGTAAGACACCTCTAATTTTCTCGTTATAGCGGCGCCGCTGTGGTTCCGCTATTCGGATGGCCGCAGTGCGCTTTTACCCCCCCACACACAAGGGGTTAAACAGTGGTTAAAAGTGGCGGTTAGGGGCGCCTCCGAAGCGGTGTTCAGCGATTCGGGAGCGCTGCCCCATTGTTTTCAATGGGCAGGGGCGGTATAGGAGCAGTGAATACACCGCTCCCACACCACTGCAAAGATGCAGCTTGCAGGACTTTTTTTACCATCCTGCAAGCGCAGCGCCCCAGTGTGAAAGCACTCTGGCTTTCACACTGGGGTGTATTGGGGGGAGTGTTTCAGGCGCTTTTCAGACAATATTTTAAGTTCTGGTGTGAAAGGGGTCTATAAGCATTCAAGATGTAAGACTTCATGGAGAAATCCAAAGCTATTTCAGTGTCCAGGAAAAAAGGTAAAAGGATTCAACATCAAAAGTTAATAAAAGCAAAGAGACAGCTAGAAGCAGAGATGGGAATGCAAGGTGCTCTGACAAGTGTACTACATGAAAGTTGCTCCATCAGCAGTTTTATTTATCAAGTTTGATCGGGTGAAGATTAGTTGTCATCTGCAAAAACACAGGGCGATCTTGTGGCTCCACCAGACTATAACAATTTAACATGAAGCAAAGGATTGCTTGGTCTTTCTCCTCAGGTTTAGCAGTGTTATTCTGGCAGCCCAATGTAAGGAATTATTCAATTTTTACATATGTAGGTGCAATTAATGTCAACAAAAAATGTCAGAATGCCTTATCACCATGCTTGTTCCAGGTCTGTGACTCAGAAAGCATTAAAGCCAGCTTTCTTATATGGTAGAAGTCCTTAAGAGAAGTAAAAGAGGTGGCCAACCCTTACCCTTTCACACTGAAATATATATTTTTTTTTTTTTTTTTTTTTGCTTTCCATCAGTTGATCTGTACCCGCAGATACAGTTTATATGTTTACAGCTCATGAACTAAAAAAGTACATGCATTGATACGGTTGACTTTCCACATTATTATGTCTTTAGCAATAGTCTCTGAGATTTTATTGTTAACTCTTGTCACATATAAATTAAGGGGAAAATATATATTAAACAAATGTTATTTATGTATACTTCATATTTTTGAAATATGTGCTTTTGCAACTGACAGTAGGAAATTATTTCACTCACAGCGGCTCAGAAGAGAAGCATATGCAGAAAAGTCTGACTTGTTTCTTTTATTTATTTATAGAACTAAAGTCTACAAAAGGATGTGTCATTTTATTACTGAGCATTTAGCATACCTGCAGTATTTTACTATTTTTACAGTATTTTACAGTATTTACAGTATTTTACAGTATTCTGATACAGGTACAGGTGGGATCAGAAGAACCAACGGTATATGAAAATCCAGATGGGGAGAATGGAAACAAAGTGCTAATGGATTTTTATATTTCCAGCATTCACATTTTTGATGTAATTCCTCAGATGGATTGTACCACAATGTGGTCAAACTATATGAAGGGTGTAGCAAGGAAGAGCCTGATGCATTCCTTCTGTCAAATGAAAGTCCTGGTACTTATAAATTTCCTTACATTTCAACACTAAAATTGGCTCTGTCTTGTAAGTTGAAGGGGGCGGTGTTGGATGGGGTTTGAAACGCAGGGTAAAAAAGTCATCTTGAATGAGGTAATGTTGTTATACATGTAACTGGAACTGGAATAATTTGAAACTTTTAAGAAATATATAAAAAATATAGTTAACATTTATTATTCAAAATTTAAATGATCACTGTGCAATAGCCAATACGGATACAGAGTTTGTATTTTATTAAATAACTAACTATACTCACTGACTACAATTTTCATTAAGTCAGTACTGTTGCTCACTGTAAAAGTTTTATGCCATTCAATATCCTCAGTCTTTCAGGTTGACATTGAACCTAAAAAACTAAGGATATGCAGTGCATGTAGGTCACCTGTCACCATGGTACCCTGCATTCGTATATATATATATATATTGATTGATTGATGCGGAGTGGTAATGCCATCATCATGTCAATAACCTTCATCATCATCAAGGACACCCAGAGCTGTAAAAGCATCCAAAAATCCAAAGGGGATGATGCATTTCATGTGACCAGACCAGAACTTCTGAAATAGGTAAGCATAAAAAAAGTAAAAAAACATATGTCCACATGGAAGGGGAAGGATATTCCCATAATTGGACAATATCCCTTTGACCTCTAAAATGACAAAAAGCTGTCTTTTAATGGCAAGGGTTCTGATGATATCAGAGAGCCCAGATATCTAATTATTTCCTAGTGTTGCCTTCAAACTCCACAGCTAGTTCTGGAGAGCTAAGCACATTTTTTTTTTATCTTGGTGGATCATTTTCTGGTTGATGTATGGATATAATATTGATTGACACTACCATGTGAAATCTGTCCTTCGAGGTTCCTCAGCTTTTCCTCCAAAGGTGTGTTGCAGGACCATTTGACACTGGACACCTTGCAAATCTGTTTCAAAGAAATGTCATTCTTTGTTTACAGGTACATCTGTTGATTGCTTCCCCTTTCTGCCTTGACACCCTGCTAAATCTTACCAAATTAAACACAAAGAGAATGTTTTTGGGTAATATTGTCATAATAATGGTTATAATGTAAGCTATGTATCTAATGTAAATTACTATAACTGGTTTACTATACAGTTAAACCGTGAAAAGGTCATATTGGTGTTCTGTATAGTTATAATGTATAAATATATACTGTATATTTCACAAAAGTAAAATAAGATCCCCATGCTTACCATAATCTCATATTTCATGCATAACATATCGTGACTGACAAAAACTCACTTATCCACTTAAGTACTGTGAAACTAGCATGCTAATAAAACTTGGTTGGTTTACAATAAGCCCAAAACAACAATTCTTATTTGGAATTGTTGTAAACTAACCAAGTTTTATTAGCACAAATGTTTCACAGTACTTATTTTTTTAGGTCTTGTATTCAGACCATTAGTGTGTTGCCTTTTTACAAATTTTAATTTCTCTTTAGACTTTACACTTAGTGAGCTAAATCTTCAAAAACAATAAAATGTTTATCAGTTTAACAAGAGGAGGTTAGAACCCATGTAAGAAATGTATTGTATCTGTCCCTGTTGCAGACTTCCCCCCTAATTTCAGTCTGGTTAAGCTGTTGTTATTATGACAGTAAGTGAGTGGAAATATCTCTCATGGAGCCCCAGATAGGAGCAAGAACCTGATAGTGGTTTTAATCCTTTCCCACTCCATCAAAAACTGTATAAAATACATTTAGTCTTGACTTTAAAAGACTTTAACCAGCCAGCTACCCCATGACATCCAGCTGCTGGGTTCAGATTGAGCATATGCCATGTTTGCACCATACACCAGGAATGCGGGTTACAAAATATACAACATGATTTTCAGATGGGCAGAGCATCGTGACATCCACTCCCAGTGGACAGGTGGGAACGGGTTAAGAACTTCAGTTCTGAGCATGTAGATCTCATAAGTAAAGATAGGTATTAAAGTTTCCCAGACTTAATTAAAGCCATAAGGCTCAAGATATACAATTCTGATGTAGGTAATCCTTTCCAAAGTTCAATGAAACATAAGGTTTCTATATTGTTTAGTATGTTAAAATGAACTAATATCACCCTTTATCACCTAAGCTGTTTTCTGGAAACAATTTAAAGTCTTTCAGATCACTCCGTTAACAGCATTACTGTTTGTAATTTGCTGACTTCAAAAAACAGTCTTTAGCAGATATGGTTATCTTCAAGGTTCATTTTATAGAAACATGAAACACTTTTATGATTTCATAGCTGCCATTTTTTTTTTCTTGTAGAAGGCAGGGACCTAAAAGTATATGCAATATGCTACAGTTCACTGACAGTTGTAAAGGTTCTAGCTCTGGTCCCAGTCCTCAGAAAGAACCTTCATACCAATAAAATAAGATAATTCAGTGCTAATATAGCCTCTACGGACTGCAAACACTTTGTAATTGCTAGAGGAAGATGGGTTCCTTACTAGATTTAGCTGTGCAGTAGTGAAATATTCACCATTTTTTGTGACTGTGTGACATTTTACAAAGTAACAATGAGAAAAAGTAAAAACGAAGACTACTGAATTGTTTTTTCAGAAACGTGATTCTTCTGTTTGGGTTATTGCATATTCTTTGAATTCCTTGTCATGCTTGGTACATTAAAAGTTGCATTTTTGGTTATAAAAAGCCTTCAGAGAGTTCACACAATAATGGTAAATGTACAGTTAATCCTGTAGTACATACTTGAACTTGTTTTCTGCTGACAAATTGGCCAAACAAAACTAATATGGAAGTAACTGACAATATCTCCAATATAAACAATGCAATACAGTAAGAAGTAAACGTCCATACTGTTTCAGTGATATTTACAGAATTTCAAAAAGCACAATATTAAAACATCAATATAATTTCTATATACATTTTACACTAATTCATCAGATCAAAGGCACATTCGTCCCAATAAACGAATACAAAAAATATTTGGAAGGAGGGATTTTGGTGGTGCCAAAAATTAGAACATATACATGAATAAAAACGTATAGATTTTTATTGGCTACATTTAAAAAAGGGGGAGTGTCATTTTTCTCTCCCTTGGAGTAATAACACACAATAAAGTTACCACAATAAGGATAATCTATACATAGAAGCTTGTCAAGATGTCTATTAGTTCGGCATGTTTCACAGTTTGCTTCATCGGGAACTGTGAGGCAAATCAATAGTTGTAAACAAATGCAAAGGACAAAAAAATCATCAATAATCAAAAACATGTAATGGACACAACATATTGTGAATATACCAATGCATGGAGTACACATTATTATTATTATTATTATTATACAGGATTTATATAACGCCAACAGTTTACACAGTGCTTTGCAACTTGAGGATAGACAGTACAAATACAATACACTTAAATATAGTAGGCTTGTTAGGCCTCATTTACACTGCTGCTGGTAAACAGACGTTTTGAGGCATTTGGGCATTTTTGAGCTGCCCCTGAACTTTTCTCTATGTTATGTTATCAGTACATTTACACAGGGTCGTTTAAGGTCGTTTCCAGGCAGCTGTGTTTAAAGGCTTTTTTTGAAACGCAAAAATATGGGTTCAGATGCCATTTCAGAGGCATTTGAAATGCCAAACAGCTTGTAAACACAGCTGAAAGCACCTAAACACGGTAACTCACATCTAGAACCATTTCGTTTATAGGGGTTTCCATTCTAAAAAAAAAAACGGTCCTAGAGGCAAACGCCGCTAAACGCAACATGCAAAACGCGGCAAAACGGCCGTTTTAGACGCTGGATTCTAGCTGTCAAAAAGAAACGTTCAGGGGAGGTTGATATAGCGTCCCGTGTAAATGGAGTCTTAGAGCTTACAATCTAAGAGGGAAGGTCAAGAGATACAAGAGGTAATAACTGTGGGGGATGTGCTAATAGAGAAGATAAATGTACAGTTGTTAGGTGGGAGCCAGATAGGCTTCTCTGAAGAAATGAGTTTTCAGGGATCGTCTGAAGGTTGACAAAGTAGGAGAAAGTCAGACAGACATACACATAAGTATACATTCAAAGACTAATATGAATGCTGCGCAACCAAAAATATTGATGTTAATGCAACCTAGTCAGGAAACTGGTCTTGCTGAGCAAATATTAAAGCGAAACTCACCTAATGTATATTGTGGGAAAAAATGGTTGAAACAATCCTGCTGTAGTGGCGAAAGGATCCAAAGAGGAAGGAGCATCAGATCCATATGGAGAGACTGCAGAATGAACCCCCAATAAGAAAGTTCTATATAGGACAACAAATGTAAATGGTCCCTCACAAGCCTTAACCCATCACTCAAAAGGAGGTCTGTGGAATAAAAGTTACCAAAAATTAACTATGAGGTACGGGGAGAGTGGGAGATAAACAGAAACACTGGGGGGAAAAAAAAGGGGGACCTGGGTCCCATTCTACCTACCCAAAAATCCACATGATTCAACAAACAATGCTCCAGAAGGGACTAAAAAGCATAGGGAAAAAAGGTCAGCCAACTAGGGCTATGATTTGTCCTCCATCTATAAAGAAAAGACATAGGGAAATGGGATAAAATGCAGCCAAAAAGGATGCCCATCCCCAAAATGGCACACATACTTTGCGCCAAAAAGAATTGATCAAGTGCCTCTTACCTATGAATGCTTTGGTAACTTTTATTCCATAGACCTCCTTTTGAGTGAAGGGTTGAGGCTTGTGAGGGATCATTTAAATTTGTTGTCATATATAGGACTTTCTTATTTTCAACTTACAATACAAAAATATCATGATATTTAACATTTAGTTAATAACATGATGTTTTAAACATTTTTTTTAAAGAAAAATAGATTTTCCCAATTTTTTTAAGAAAAAGATTTTTATATTTTGATGGCAAATTGAGAGACTGGTACAATGTATCCGAATAGAGAAATACATTAACTTCTGAAAGTATTTAACCTTTTTTACGCTAATTAATCATTTATTTTTATATGGGGAAGAGCAGAGTGAGTGTAAAATCGATTTTACTGTGAATTTTTACAGTGCAATTCCACCAAAGCAGAAACTTTTAATTTCACTCAGTGCACTGCTTAGGTAAAATTTGCGGTGTAGTCTAAATTTTACTTTTTGATTTAAAGTGTTACTAAAGCCAGTAATATGAAAATAGTTCATCCCCCAGTTCCCACAGCTTATAAATCTTCTTTTTACATTAACCACTTGCCGACCGCAGTGGCTCGTTATCGCAAACCGCCATCATATGACGGTGGCTGCGATAACTAGTGCTGTGAGCGTGCTCACTGTGTCCGGGGGAGGCAGGGAGCGGTAGGGCGGACTCGATTGCCACCAGATACCCACCAGATACCCACGATGGCCCCCCCCCGCAGTGAGAGAACGGAGGTCCGTGTATGTAAACAAGGATCTCCATTCTCATAGAGGGGGAAGGGCGGTGATCACAGGCTTCATCTATATGGAAGCCGTGATCACCTCCTTCCCTCAGCCAGGGCAGCCCAAACACAGTTAGAACACGCCCAGGGAACACAGTTAACCCTTAGAGCGCCCCCTGCAGGTTAACCCCTTAACTGCTAATGGCATTTACACAGTAATCAGTGCATTTTTATAGCACTGATCGCTGTATAAATGCCAATGGTCCCAAAAAAGTGTCAAAATGGTCCGACATGTCCGCTGCAATATCAAAGTACCGCTAAAAATCGCAGATCGTCGCCATTACTAGTAAAAAATAAAAACCCCAGAAATGAATTCTCATCGTCTGTAAACATGGCAACTTTTGCGCAAACCAATCATTAAACGCCGATTGCGATTTTTTTTTTTACCAAAAATATGAGGAAGAATATAAATCGGCCAAAACCAATGGAAAAAAATGTTTTTTAATCTTTTTTTTTTTGATTTTTATTTTAGCAAAAAGTAAGAAATTTGTTTTTTTTTTTGCAAAATTGTCGCTCTTCTTTTGTTTATAGCGGCGGACGCAGAGGTGATCAAATGCCACCAAAAGAAAGCTTGTGGGAAAAAAAGGACACAAATTTTGTTTGGGTACAACGTCGCACGACCGCGCAATTGTCAGTTAAAGCGATGCAGTGCCAAATCGCAAAAAGTGCTCTGGTCCTAAAGTGGGAAATCCTTCCGGGGCTGAAGAGGTTAAAATACTACCACTATATAACTTTTTATCTGATCTGTATGCCACGGTCACATTATAAACTGCAAGGTCCGCCCAGTGCTGAGTGTTCAGGTAGGAGGAGATTTTCACTATAGCCTGTGTCCTCATGCTGTTATGGGAAGCGGATCATCCATCAATCAAGATGTGACATCCCACCCACTGTGTTCTTTTTTTAGTTACTGTGCACGGAGAGGAGGGAGGGACTGAGCTGTCATTTAGGATCTGTATAAATGCCCACATGTGTGCTATCAATATCATGTGACCTGAAAAGTTCAGCTCAACAAGGAAATATTTTCTCCAGCAATAGAGACCAAACTGAGCATGTGCAACCTTACTGCTTTGACTGTGTATTATCTGGCTTGCCAAGAGAGACCCTGCAGGAGGGGGTGGATCTGTGCATACAGGATCAAATAGCCCTTTTACACAATGCAAAGGAATAACCTCTTAAATTCCAAAGTGAGTATGACAAGCACGCTATTCTGCATATACAGACATATTTCACTGTTGTTGGTTTAGTAACAGTTTAATTTTATATAATTACATTTTTTTACTTTTTTGTCAATTTGTTTTTTTACTTTTTGTGAAGAAAACATACAATGATGAGGTTAATGAGGGGACTTTTTGGCACAGGAACAGTTAAATTAAGTTTCTATAACCTATAAGAAGATTGCCAAGACCCTGAAACTGAGCTGCAGCACAGTGGTCAAGACCATACAGCGGTTTAATAGGACAGGTTCCAGTCAGAACAGGCCTCGCCATGGTCGACCAAAGAAGTTGAGTGCACATGCTCAGCGTCATATCCACAGGTTGTCTTTGGGAAATAGACGTATGAGTGCTGCCAGCATTGCTGCAGAGGTTGAAGGGGTGGGGGGTCAGCCTGTCAGTGCTCAGACTATACACCGCACACTGCATCAAATTGGTCTGCATGGCTGTCGTCCCATAAGGAAGCCTCTTCTGATGCACAAGAAAGCCCTAAAATAGTTTGCTGAAGACAAGCAGACTAAGGACATGGATTACTGGAACCATGTCCTGTGGTCTGTTGAGACCAAGATAAAACGTATTTGGTTCAGATGGTGTCAAGCGTGTGTGGTGGCAATGAGGTGAGGAGTACAAAGACAAGTGGGTCTTGCCTAGTCAAACATGATGGTGGGAGTGTCATGGTCTGGGGCTGCATGAGTGTTACCGGCACTGGGGAGCTACAGTTCATTGAGGGAACCATGAATGCCAACATGTACTGTGACATGTACTGTGTACTGCAGGGTAGTATTCCAACATGATAACGACCCCAAACACACCTCCAAGATGACCACTGCCTTTGCTGAAGGTAAAGGCGATGGACTGGCCAAGCATGTCTCCAGACCTAAACCCTATTGAGCATCTGTGGGGCATTCTCAAATGGAAGGTGTAGGAGAGCAAGGCCTCTAACATCCACCAGCTCTGTGATGTCATAATGGAGGAGTGGAAGAGGACTCCAGTGGCAACCTGTGAAGCTCTGGTGAACTCCATGCCCAAGAGGGTTTAGACAGTGCTGGAAAACAATGGTGGCCACACTAAATATTTACACTTTGGGCTCAGTTTGGACATTTTAACTTAGGAGTGTACTCACTTTTGTTGCCAGTGGTTTAGACATTAATGGCTGTATGTTGCTTTATTTTGAGGGGACAGCAAATTTACACTGTTATACAAGCTGTACCCTCACTACTTTACATTGTAGCAAAGTGTCATTTCTTCAGTGTTGTCACATGAAAAGATATAATAATTTCGTTGTATGTCGGTAATTACAGATTTGGTGACCGTTGTTTTCACTCATGTGAGGATTCAATTTTACAGGTTTGACTCGGGTTTCACATTTATAAATCACACCGGTGGTAACAAAAGGTCGTGACAGATTTGGGAGAACCCGTACCTCAAGTGGTCTCGAAGTGTCCAACGGTGACCTCAGGAGAAGGTGAGGAGGTAATACTGTAGTGTCTCGACCACCTACAATCTCCGGAACGAGAGGATGTGGAAGGTAAACTCTTACGGGGTGTCTACGAGTTATCCCAAATCCAGACCTCTGTACGAACCGGTCAGGTAGCGGAAATGGAAGT
>BLSH010185810.1:184980-198835 GCA_018402905.1 Glandirana rugosa
GAAGATGATTGATCCGCTCATCTCCCGAAGGGAAACCCCCCTCCACGAGACTGCCATTACATATTATCAGACGTAAGGGAACAAACTTGGAAGGGGAAATACAAAACTGTACATGAATAAATAAGTATCAAAAATATATCATCTCCATTTTTGTAATATTTACAATATACAGTTTATCACAGTTCCTATCTACATTCCCTGCAGCTATCCACATGCAGACTATTATACATTACCGTCAGAGCACCTCCCCCCAAAGGGAAGCCCTCTACTCGCCTAGTTAGTAGAAGTTGACATTTGGCTTGACTGTCAACGGATGGGGATGAACAGCCGTTCCGTCCCAGGAATCCTAACAGAAGGGAAACACAACAATCTAAACTAACTAACAAAACAACAATCTAATAGGAGGGGGGTTACTAGCCTCCTAATAGAAAAAAACACTTTACACAGAACCAGTCTTCTCTTTACCTGCCTGCCCTGTCAGTGAGGGATTATGATCCCACTGCAGGAGCAGAAGAAGGGAAAACTTTTAAGGTAGAGTCCCCCTTTTTTAAAAGTTCCTGATGGGAAGGGCACCTCCCCAGGCAACGGACTCCAAAAAGGGGACTGAACAGGGCAAACTTCACCCAAGTGTCCTTCAATGGGTAGTCTCTTCCATTGGTCACATGGTGGCAGGCTAGTTTGTCCTGCCATCAGGAGGGATTTAACATCCCACTGTTACTCCAACAGTCAGTAGAAGTGTTCCTACACCTACTGTAACTCTAACAGTCGGATTAGATGTAGCAATCTGGGTCGGGTAACCTCTTCCGGCCTGCCCCTTCCTCCTGGATAGATATTGAGTAGCTCCTTGCGGGCTGCTTAGGCTTAACAACCATCACACAATCTCTCCTTATGGACTGTCCAAGACTCCATTCCCATTTCAATTCCTTGAACCTCTCCCAACAATTGCTCTCAGGACCCTGCAAGGGCTTAGGAACATGCAAAAAGTCCCATGTCATATCGTCCTCCCACTCCTCCCTTGAGCTCTCCATGACATCGGGTGGGACATAGGGATAATCCAGGCCCCACTCCAACCCGGCATTGCACCTCCCTTTAATACCGAGAGAATCTGGGTAGGCTGGCGAGGTTCCCCTTCCCAGGCTTAACTTGTGTATCTGGGGACTTACCACCATCTGCCGGTATGTGGGTGCTCTGGTCTGGGTAGTGGAAGGCCTGTTTTGGAAAGTCTAGTAGCTGAGGCTGGGGGTTCTTGTTGCTGATCTGGTGTCCTGAGGGGGCTCTGTCTCATCCCTTTTGGAGAAATAGAGGATCTGCGAACTCCCCGCCTCTTCACCTGACCCCTCACTTGGAGATAACCACTTCACCAGGTTTTCCAATGACCCAAATGCAGCTAACAGTCTGGGTTACTCCCAGTCTACGGCCCTCTGCTCTGCATCCTCTTCTGGCTCACCAGGGGCTGCTTCCCCCTCAGACGTTAACTCCAGCCCAACTGGGATGCTTGCAGATGAGGACACAGCCAGAATTTCAGGGACCCTGGGCTCCCGCTTAACAGTACTCACGGTTGCCGAGTCCCCAACCAGGCCGCAGGCTACAACAGTCTCTCCTTCCCCTTCATCCTGGAACTTCACAGGGGAGCTGCTAGGTTGGTGCTCTACCCTGCCTTCAAGCGACATCATCAGGCCCGATCCGGCCTTCCGAGATTTCCACGGCTGCGGGCGACATAGCCCTGTGTGCAGGTCCACGAAGTAGTATTGTGGCTCCCGCTCTGCAGATACTCACCGAATGAACGGAATGTCACAAGGGCCACACAGGGCCCAGGCAGTGACATCCACAGTAAGTATCCGGCAGTCCGGGCATATGAGACAAGCCGCTCTATCCCCTCAATGACTCCCAAGGCGATTCCTCTGCTTGGCTCCAACCGGACCCCCATGTCGATCAGGGTCCGCTCCGACATTTCCGGCAACCAGGTCAACTCTGACACAAGTCTACCATCTCCTCTTGGTGACCGCTGCTAGTTGCAGACACGTAGCTTTTTCCAGGGCGTGGCGCCGTCCCCCCCCCCCCCACGTTACCAGACAAGCTGGTGCCAAATGTCCTGATAAGCAGGCTTGCTGCGTGTCACAATGCTGTAATCCCTGTGAAGGACGAAACTTTACAGACACTCTGACACTAGCAAGGCTTGTCCAGATTTGCTGACTCTGTTGGTGGCTGCCAGTGGCAACAGTAAGTTGTAGTATCCACTGTTCTGTTGGAAAGCACACCTCAAACACAGTCTCTCCCCTTAGCAACAAGAACAGTCCCAGGCATACTTTACTGTTTACAGGAATTGGAGCAGACATTTGCAAAGCTCTTTTAATGCCCAGATTTAGCAGAACGCTGGGCATATTTGTAATCCAGTGGTAATGTATGGCCGTGGCATGGCGCAGGACATATTTGTAATTCATGGGAATGTGCGCCCGCCGTAGTTGCCACGGGTAACGACACATGGTACAAGTCACTGAATTGAGGATTAGTATTTAAGTGTCCATCCCCAGCGCTGTTTGGGGCAGCAGGGTGAGCAGGTAGCAATACTGTTGGTGGCTCCCGCTGGTTGCTATGGACAACGGCACACTTATTTAGCACAGTTCAAGGGCAGAGCACATAAGTCCTTTTTCCATGGTTAAGTCTGCATCGACAATAAAACAGATCACACATTCCCCTGGCTCAGTTCTCTTGCGGTTGCTATGGGTGACGACTGGCAGCCTTACAGGTAATCCCGGAAAACGAGCCCCCAAATGTAGCCATGTGCTCCCTTGGGAGTAGCTAGTAGTTGTGGTTCCACTTATAGCTGCCCTCAGTCCCACCATATCTCACACATCCGTAGACACTGACCAGTTTTTGTTGTTTTATTTAGGGGAAATAACTTGGTTGGGGAAAAGGGGTGACTGTGGGAAGCCCCAAGAATTATGATACATGAACACTGACTCTGCAGACAATCCTTCTGCAGACTGTTACTCCTCGCTACTCTCCAGCACTTCACTTGCTGACCATTTCTCCTATAGTTCTCTCTCCAGCACTGTACTTGCAGACTATCACTCCTGCAGTTCTCTCCAGCTAATTATTCAGTTTCCAGCTCGAAAGGAAATTTATCAAGCTTCTCTATTTTTTTTTCTCTTCACCGTGGCTAGCATATGGTGAGGCCTACACTGTGTCAGCAGGACCTCAGGACCACCCATTATAGGCCAGGGATCACGGGCCCCTGAATATGTAGCAAAGTACTTGAGTGCTAGCTGGGCCTTTGATTGACTACAACACCCAGCCCATTCCTCTTCCAGGTCCCACCGACCTGCTTTTCCTTAGTGACACTCCTTCCCCTGACTGGCTCGCAAGGCTTCCACAGACTGTCTACTATTCCTCTCCCAGCCTGTTCCAGCACTCTCTCTTCCAGCTCCCAGGGTCTGTCACTCACCCACACCGGTGGATGATTTTAAAGTCTCTCTCTCTCTGTAGCACCTCCGCTGTTCTCCTGTTCTCTTGTGTGACTCCAAGAATCACCTCCACTCCTGGCTACACCCGAACCTCCAGGCCTCAAGGTCACTCCCCCCAGGTGGGGGGCAATCTCCCAGGTAGAGGCCTCCACAGTGCCTCCTGCTACATCTCAGACTTCTACCCGACTAGGTAGGAGGGCCTAGTGACCTCATCTGGTAGACTGACCCAGTCCTACCTGAGCCACTCCCCAAGCCCAGATCAAAACATTCAGGTCTGTACATACAGTTAGGCCTGACTAAATTTTGCTTCTCCTAGCAAAACTCTGCTACAAAAACGCACCTATACTATGGGGGCGCTACAAACAAAACTCTCTTTTTGTACTAGAGATTATTTTAAACTAATAAGGTGTTGTCTGATTATTTTGGGAAATACATTTTTTTTCTTGTGCTTTCTTGGTACTTCTGATATACAAAGTAATATGCAGTGAGGATATAACAGTGCATAAGTGTTTAGCATTCCTTTTTTGCATTGCTGTGGATTCATTTCCCACAACTGATACCCAGTGGCAGACATAGTCACTAGGGACCCCTGCAAGCGAACACTTTGATTCATTTTCGGTATTTATATACTGGCACTGGCAATTTACACATCGCTTTAGATATACATTGTACATTCACATGAGTCCCTGCCCTCAAGGAGCTTACAATCCAATGTCCCTAACTTTCATTCCTACACATACTAGGGCAAATTTAGACAACAACCAATTAACCTACCAGCATGTCTGTGGAGTGTGGGAGGAAACTGGAGTACCCAGAAGAAACCCATGCAGGTACAGGGAGAACATGCAAACTCCAGGCAGGTAGTGTCATGGTTGGGATTCAAACGACCCCTTTGCTGATAGGCAAAAATGCTAACCACTACACCACTGTGCTACCCACATCCAAAAAGTGTTCTGCCCATGTCCAAAAAGTGTTCTGCCCATTTAATTAGGGAAATGCTTTGCAGATCATGAAGAATGTCTTTCACTTCTCACCTACCCCAGCATTGTTCAGATTCATCTAAAAGCGGGAGGGGGCCCTAGCACCTACCTAAACCACATCTTGTGTAAATAGGCTCCTAAATTCCATGGAAAGGTTGCACATATGGTTCGCTCATGCCTGTTGATATCATCTCCATGGATTTTGAATATTCTTATCATGTTTGTATGGAGTTTCCTCTCTCAGTTTAAATCCATGTAGGTAGCCTAATTGATATCTACCCACAATTGATCCCGCAGTGCATGCTTATAACTTTAGTAGGTTAAATAAAATTAGACTGCATCCCATTTAAGGGGAGGGACTGGTGCAAATTGCCTGCTTGCATAGAACTGCGGGATATGATGGTTCCATACATATTAATTCAATAAACATTTTGACCTATACTTAAAAGCACATACACTACATACATGGTTTGGCATCATACTTATGCATACTTGCTAATACTCATATGTTCATTTGTTAGTAAATATATGAAGTATCTGCAAATTATGGTTAACAATTAAAGCCCAACTCCAGATGAATGTATTTTTTTCATCAACTGGATTTCACCTTATTTTGTTATATGTGGCCTTATTCAGAATATTCTCATTCAAACAGAATGGGAAGTGAGGGAACATCTAAATTATTCCTGTCAATTTATCAATATATAAAAAGTACTGTATAAAATTAAACAATATAAACTGGAGTTAAAAAAAAAATGTGCAGTGTACATGAAGATGAAACAAAAACTGTCATAAACAAGAACAATAACAACAATATAACAATATAATAATGCCTAATATAATCTGTGATGAAGCCCAGACAATAGACATGAACAATGTGTGATTAAAGTGGAGCTCCACCCAAAAGAGGAAGTTCCACTTTAAGGACTCGTCCCCCACACCTTTCGAAGAATTGGCTCTTTTGAGGAACGGGGAGGGGGAGTGGGTACCCGATTTTGAAAGGTACCCGCTCCCACTTTTGCTCGGACTGACTAGGCGATCGGAAGCTTTTCTTCCTCTCTCCCTGACTCCCCCCCCCCCCGGGCAATCTTCTGGGACACGTGACAGGTCCCAGAAGACTACAGGACCATTCACAGTGTGCAGCGCTGCTCATGCCTGCGTATTGGGCTCTGAAGCCACAACCTATCACAGCCGGGTGCCCAGAGTTAAGATGCCGGCACAGAGGAAAGAAAGCAGCAGGTGAAACCGTCTGGGGTGAGCACACTGCTGGATCGTAGGACAGGTGAATGGCTGTGTTTTAAAAGTCAGCAGCTACCGTTTTTGTAGCTGCTGACTTTTATTTTTTTTTTCACAGGGGACTGGGCAACCGCTTTAACAAATGCAAGTATAGTTTACAAAAGTCTGCTAACTGTGAGAGCTGCCTGCATTTGATCCACCCCTGTGTGGTTTTCTTGTGGGAGAGCAATACTGGGCTTGCAGCTGTGTATTGATAAACAGGATATGATTTACTAAAACTTAAGCATGCAAAATCTGGTGCAGCTCTGTATAAAAACCAATCAGCTTCCAGGTTTTATTGCCAGATACTAATTGAACAAGCTGAAGTTAGAAGCCGATTGGCTACCATGCATGCTGTACCAGATTCTGAGTGCTTGAGTTTTAGTAAATCTCCCGCACAGTGTTTGTTCATATTTTCATCCACCTATTCAATGTGAGTGCCCACTTTACCTGCTTTCCAATAACACCATTTTTAGCAGTGAGCATTATGAAATATATTTTCTTCTTTAAGCCTATGGTACACACAACACTGCAGATATGAGAAATTTACTTTCGGTGGTTGATTAACCCATGCAGCACTAAGTGTTATTTAGAGATGGTGGGAGAGAGTCACTATTATCTTTGGGAGTATCCAAGAAGGAGTTTGCCTGGATATCTATCTGTTCATGCTTGTTTGAACTTTTCGTAATGGAGGTCAAACCATAAGGTGAGAGCGCACCCTGGGGCAATTGCTGGTGCAGTTGTCACCTGAGTAGATTGGTTTCACTATCAATACAGTATATTGTCATCAGATTTTGTGGACTTTATTACACATACACCATCTTGTTAGTTTTTTGCTTGGACTTTATCACGGATCATGGCTACATAGTTATGATTGCACTTGTTAATCACAGGCTAAAGAGTGCAAGAATAAAAAGAAAAAAGAAAAGAAAATCCACAATTAAATATTTTAAAATCCCCACCTTGAATATGCTGCTGCCTACCTCCCCTTTTATGACCCCTTCATTCATTCTATATTTCTTTCTCACCTTCCTGAGAGGAAGGGGAGGGCTCTCAAATGTAAACACAGACAGTGCCCACCCCAGCAATCACAAGGTACAGAGACACTCGGATTGGCTCTATGCATTTTGCCTGTGATCTGTGCTGTCTAAAGACAGCTCAGTCATGGGCATTTAACTGGCACACTGGCTGCCTATGCTTGTTTTCTGCAGCACCAAGTCAATCTATTCCCCGTTTTTTTATTTACTATGCAACAGTATTAAAGTTGTTAAGGACCTATTGCTTGTTTAGTATGGGGGGATTCGCCACTCCTGGAATGTGCATGGGTCTTCAACATCATAAGGTAGAAAATAGAACCAGAAGGAGCCCCTGGTCTTGCATTGTACATGATGACATCAGCAAAGGGGAGGCCAGATGATCAAAAAAGAGGAGCGACTTTGAATCTTACATGAATGCCACAACCAGGATGTTGGGGGGATGCCTATGGGACCAATTAATCCTTTCACATGCCTCATACAAAAAACTAGCATTAGATCCTTTATATACAAGGAGTAGAGCTACCCGTATCTCCATATCAATTTTTTTGTAAGCTATCATGTCTTTTTCCAGGGGTGTAAGACTCAAACCTTTCCAATCCACTGAACTGTATAGATTCAAGCTGCTGTTTAATTGTACAACCCCCTAAAGTACTGTACATATATGTTCAATATACTCTGGCTAGGAACATTCCATCTGCAGCAGCACTCACATACTAGGCTTGGGGTAATGAAGCATCCATTCCACTTTAGACATGCCAGTCCTTGAACTAATATGTAGGCTCAGGCAATATTTCTCCAGTTGGAGGTAACCGCATACACATAAAGAAGGCAGAGTCACTTTAAATAAGTCTACAGGTACTGGCCCGTAGCCAACTCCCTATCCATGCGTCTGCCCCCCTAATCTACATGCAGGGCGTCAGACGTAAGGATTCCAATGGGGTTTTTCTTTTTTTGACGCACGTGATTAGAGCCAGTGGCTCCAATCGGCTTAAAAAAAAGTGTGGGCTCGGGGCACAGAGCACTGCCCCCCAAGCCCACCCAGTTTGTGACAATAGTGAATGATTATTCGCTATTGTCTTCCTGATTCTCCTCCCAGCAAATCAGGAAGCGGTTCATG
The DNA here is from genome assembly GCA_018402905.1 of Glandirana rugosa. Lineage (NCBI taxonomy): Eukaryota > Metazoa > Chordata > Amphibia > Anura > Ranidae > Glandirana > Glandirana rugosa. The sequence goes on from BLSH010185810.1 coordinate 192,854, forward strand.
AGACCCTTCACCCAAGTGGCCGAAAGAAGAAGCGACCAACCGGGGGGGTGTCTGTGGGTGCATTGTTTGCCGCCCCCAAAAAATACCACCAGCCGCCACTGGTACAGTATGTTGTAAATAAAATGTAATAGGGATAAAAATGAGACCATTGTTTCCAATTTCATCAATGCTCTAAGTATAAGTAACCTGCCTATTCATGTACTGAACTTATTATATCTATTTCTTCCAATCTCTTCCTATGCACTGCCATAATCCTTGGGTGTTTTTTCTTTCATTCGTATTGTACTTGGACTTCAGTAATTATAAAGGGACACGCAATTATTAAAAGTTATTTGGATTTAGTTGATATTTATAGAGCTGATTATGTTGTCACAACTAATGTATAATAGGTTCATCATTGTCTCCAATCAACAGGTTGCTGGAAACAGTGAGATCATTTCTATGAGACCACACACAGGCATTTAATTCATGTAATCTTTCATTGAATACGTGATACCTTTTTCAACACCAATGTTTGCTGTGTCCTGACTTTTTTTTATAGTTTCCTAATTTTACTTTTCTGACAATATCATACAAATCTCTTTGATGCTGACTTTCTTCTGAACTCTTAATTCAAGAGAGTATTGTAAGGTTCACCTGGAACAATTTTCTGTATCATTGCACGTTTCACATTAAACCCAATTGGGGATTACATATTCAACTAAGTGTATAGCATGTCTGATTAATATTGCAGTATTAGTTATTTTCTTATGCAATAGTCTTGCTTTTTTGTAATTATAATTACAACTGAACAGCTGAAACCATCTCCAGACACTGCATTAAGAGCAAATGTGCAGCATGTATAACAGTGCCTTGAAAAAGTATTCATACCCCTTGAAATTTTCTGCATTTTGTCATGTTACAACCAAAAACGTAATACATGTATTGATTGGGATTTTATGTGATAGACCAACACAAAGTGCCACATAATTGTGAATTGGAAGGAAAATGATAAATGATTTTCCAAATTTTTACAAATAAATATGTGAAAAGTGTGGTGTGCATTTGTATTCAACCCCCCGAGTCAATATTTTGTAGAACCACCTTTCTCTGCAATTACAGCTTCAAGTCATTTTAGGGATGTCTCTACCAGCTTTGCACATTTCGATAGTAACATTTTTGCCCATTCTTCTGAGCAAAATAGTTCAAGCTCTGTCAGATTGAATGGAGAGCGTCTATGAACAGAAATTTTCAAGTCTTACCACAGATTCTCAATTGGATTTAGGTCTGAACTTTGACTGGGCCATTCTAACACAGGAATATGCTTTGATCTAAACCATTCCATTGTAGCTCTGGCTGTATGTTTAGGGCCGCTGTCCTGCTGGAAGGTGAACCTCCGCCCCAATCTCAAGTCTTTTGCAGACTCTAACAGGTTTTCTTGACCTGCATTTGGCTCCTTTCATCTTTCCATCAACTCTGATGAGCTTCCCTGTCCCTGCTGAAGAAAAGCATCCCCGCAACATGATGCTACCACCACCACGTTTCACGGTGAGGATGGTGCGTTCAGGGTGATGTGCAGTGTTAGTTTTCCGCCACACATAGCGTTTTGCTTTTTTGCCAAAAAGTTACATTTTGGTTTCATCTGAACAGAGCGCCTTCTTCCAGATGTTTGCTGTGTTCCCCACATGGCTTCTTGCAACCTGCAAATGTGACTTCTTATGGATTTCTTTCAACAATGGCTTTCTTCTTGCCACTCTTCCATAAAGGCCAGATTTGTGGAGCGCACGACTAATAGATGTCCTGTGGACAGATTCTCCCACCTGAGCTGTGGATCTCTGCAGATCCTCCAGAGTTACCATGGGCCTCTTGACTGCTTTTCTGATTAATGTTCTCCTTGCCCAGCCTGTCAGTTTAAGTGGACGGCCATGTCTTGGTAGGTTTGCAGTTGTGCCATATACTCTTTCCATTTTTGGATGATGGATTGAACAGTGCTCCGTGAAAAGTTCAAAGCTTGGGATATTTTTTTATAATCCAACCCTGCTTTAAACTTTTCCACAGCTTTATCCTTGACCTATCTGGTGTGTGCTGCTTGTGCACTAAGGTTCTCTAACAAACCTCTGAGGGCTTCACAGAGTAGCTGTATTTATACTGAGATTAAATTACACAGGTGTACTCTTTTTACTAATTAGGTGACTTCTGAAGGCACTAGATTTTAGTTAGGGGTATCCGAGCAAAGGGGGCTGAATGCAAATGCACGTCACACTTTTCAGATATTTATATGTAAAAAAAAATGAATCTATCATTTTTCTTACACTTCACAATTATGTGCCATTTAGTTATATGCCACTTTGTGTTGTTTTATCACATAAAATACTAATAAACTACTTTTACGTTTTTGGTTATAACATGGCATAAATTTCAAGGGGTATTACACACGTATGAAGTTTACTGGCTATGGTGAATAAGAGTCCCAGGACCAACAGAGAAGCTGCCATCCAGTGGATTTTTACCCCTAAGGGGAAGGCGCATTTAGACCCTGCGTAGGGTCTCATTGGGAGGTGAGCGCATAGTTTGACTAGTGGAGGGCACTTGCTATTTTTATGTGAAGAACAATGAATCCATGGAAGTGTGCCATATCAGTTACTATGACGGTGTGTCTCGGCATGTTCACAAATTGAATGGACTTCATATGTACCACTGAAAAGTGGTCAAGTTCACTATTATTTATGTTGATTTTTAGTTATGTTTCACATTAGTCCATTGTTGTAGTAAGTCCTTATATTATCACTGACACTGTATGGATTAAGTTATTAGGAGGTTATCACGACCATTGTTTATTATTGTATATTGTTTGTAATTGTGAGAAATTTATATTACTTTTGAAGAGATAGCGCTTCATCCTTTTACAGTTTCATATAAATCTTGGCACAGGATATTGCTTTAATATTTGCACTTGTATAGTCATTCTTAGTAATGCAGAAGTTAGATCACTCTTATATATTACAATCTGTTGTTCAAAACCCCAGGTTCATAAAAAATAATGATTGTTCCCTATGACAATGTTCATTTCTGGCATTCCAAAAAACATGATAGCTAAATTTTATCAATGATGTTCTAGTTCCACGTGCACCAATAGCATTTGGTCTCATCCGGGATGTTTTGTATGTATGTATTTATTACTACATTTTATTTTATAGGTTTTTGTTTTCTTTACTAGCTTTGCAAAACTGAAAAACAGACTGTAATGAAACCCTAAAATTTTGTATTGGCCCTGTTAAAACAACCTGATTACTTGGTTTTACTGGTTTGTGATTACAAGCTTTGTGCATGTATCTATGGAGTCAGTTTGACATCAGCTTGAGAAGCTTCTGAGATCATTGATAGATGCAAGCTGGATCAATGTAACTATGTAGAACACATCCATACCTAGAACTTATTTAAGCAAGATATAAACAGTATTCAAAGTGCACCTAGACTCTTCCAACCTTATCCTACAATAAGTTTGAGACAAGACAATTGAATGATATAGTCAAGTGAATGTGGATTCACTTGTGAATGGTATAGCAGTAAGTATTCTGCAGCTGCCCTTTTGCCCAGGTCTCATTTTTTACCATTACACACCATTTCTGTGGAATGATTCATTGACCCCACTCTGATTAAACCAATAATGTAATCCAATGATCAGAGGCTGGCATTAACGCGGCATGTCTATCAAACACCTGTTAGGCTTCTTTGAGGCTATCAGGCACTATCACATATGCAGAATTACTTTGCTACCTTTAATTGGTAATTAGCGCTTTTGCCTGGCAGCGCTAGGTTCATTGGTTAAAATCCCAACCATGACATTACCTGCTTGGAGTTTTCATGTTCTCCCTGTGTCTGCGTGGGCTTCCCCAGGGGTCTCCAGTTTCCTCCCACACTCCAAAGACATGCTGGTAGGTTAATTGGATCCTGTCTAAATTGGACCTAGTATGTGTATGTATGAATGTGATTTAGGGACCTTAGATTGTAAGCTGCAGGGCAGGGACTGATGTGAATATATAATGTGTAAAGCACTGCGTAAATTGATGGCACTATATAAGTACCTAAAATAAATGAATAAATAAATAAATTATAAGCTAAAGATACATTTTTACAGTTTTTTTGTCACATTTAATTGATAATGAATCCCTATCAGACAGATTTTAAGTATAAGTAGCTTTTAAATAGAGGGAATCAAATTTGTGATTTTGTATTTTAACCACTTGACCACTGGGCACTTAAACCCCTTAACAACCAGACCAATTTTCAGCTTTCAGTGCTCTCACATTTTGAAAGACAATTACTCAGTCATGCAACACTGTACCCATATGACATTTGCATCCTTTTTTTCACACAAATAGAGCTTTCTTTTGGTGGTATTTAATCACTGCTGGGTTTTTTATTTTTTGCGCTATAATTAAAAAAATACCGAAAAGTTTGTAAAAAAAATGAATTTTTCTTTGTTTCTGTTATAAAATTTTGCAAATTAGTAATTTTTCTTCATACATTTTGGCCAAAATTTATACTGCTACATATCTTTGGTTAAAAAAAAAAAAATTAGTGTATATTATTTGGTCCTTGTGTAAGTTATAGAGTCTACAAGCTATGGTGCCTAATCACTAAATATTGATCACACCTAATGTACTGACGGCCTATCTCATTTCCTGACACCCTAACAAGCCAGGAAAGTACAAACCCCTTCTTGGAAAGTAGACATTCCAAGGCATTTAGTAAGAGTTATGGTGAATTTTTTGAAGTTGTAATTTTTTCCCACAATTCTTTGCAAAATGAAGATTTTTTTTTTTCACAAAATTGTTATATGTCAACGGGTTATTTCTCACACCCAGCATATGCATACCACAAATTACACCCCAAAACACATTCTACTCCTCCTCCTGAGTATGGCAATACCACATGTGAGAGTCTTTTACACAGCCTGGCCACATACAGAGGCCCAACATGTAGGGAGCGCCATCAGGCGTTCTAGGAGCATAAATTACACACATCATTTCTTGACTACCTCTTGCACTTTTGAAGGTCCCGGAGCAACAGGACAATAGAAACACCCAAAAAATGACCCCATTTTGGAAAGCAAACACCCCAATGTATGTTCTAGGAGGCATAATGAGTCTTTTGAACATGTCATTTTTTCCACAAGTTTTATGGAAAATGTGGAAAGAAAATGAAAACGCATTTTTTTTTTTTTTTACACAAAGTTGTCCATTTATACAATATTTCTAACACACAGCATGTACCTAGCAAAAATGACACCCCAAAATATATTCTGCTACTCCTCCTAAGTATGGCGATACCACATGTGTGACACTTTTACACAGCCTGACCCCATACAGAGGCCCAACATACACGGAGCACCGTCAGATGTTCTAGGGGCATACATTTCAAATCTAATTTGACTACCCTTTACACTATTGTGAGGCACTGTGGTGGCATGAATAGGCACCGTAGTGGCACAGATGGGCAGGGTAGTGGCACGGATGAGCAGTGTAGTGGCACAAATGGGCACTGTAGTGGCACGGATGGACAGTGTAGTGGCACGGATGGGCACTGTAGTGGCATGGATGTGTCACGGATGAGAACTGATGTGGTATGGATGAGCATGAATGAGGCACAAATGAGCCATGTATGGGGATGGATGAGCCACGGATAGGGATGACTGAGCACGGGTGGGGATGACTGAGCACGGATGGGTGGGTGAGCACGAATGGGTGGGTGAGCACGGATGGATGGATGGGTGAGCATGGCTGGGTGGGTGAGCACGGATGGATGGCTGGGTGAGCATGGATGGATGGATGGGTGAGCATGGATGGATGGCTGGGGATAGGCACCGAGTAGGTAGGGGTATGTACCGAGTAAACACGGAGTAAGTACGAGTAGGTATGGTGTAGTCAAGAGTAGGCACTGTGTAGGTACGGTGATGTCACGGGTAGGCACGGTGATGTGACAGGTAGGCACGGTGATGTC
>BLSH010185810.1:211827-231664 GCA_018402905.1 Glandirana rugosa
TGCTTTTGTTTTTATGTCATGTCGCCGTCTCTGACAAAAGTACACCAAATTTCCCGTTGTAACTTTCATCCCTTTAAACCACATGAAAACAGTCTCTGCCGCTGTACTGTATTTTTGTTTTCGTTTTTTTTGTTTGCATTGGTACATGTTCCCCATTACAATGCCAAGCTCCCCATGCCATTCTTCAATAATAGTTTTCCTATTAGCCTTACAATGTCTAGAAAAATTAACAAAATTTGCCTCCTATTGACTTTAGTGGGGTTGTGGCTACCTTTGGAGTAAATTTGCTAATACAGATTTATGAGTGCTACAACTTGAAATGGAATGAAAGCAATTTTTTATCTGCAACTATCCTTACCCCTGATCAATGTGCATTCTTTTAAACTATTATACTGCAGGCAGCATTCTTTTTATACCTTACACTTAACCTACAGTAGGCCCCGATATGCATAACAATCCCTATGGACTATGCTATTAACTCAATGCAATAAAATTGCTGCATTTGTACCCTACATAGCACATAGAGCAGAGATCAGCATCCTTTTCCACATTAAAGGGGTTGTAAAGGTTCCATTTTTTTAAAATAAAAATAACAAACATGTTATACTTACCTGCTCTGTGCAAGAGTATTGCACAGAGCAGCCCCGATCCTGCTCTTCTGGGGTGGCACTCCTGGCTCCTCCCCTTTATCGGGTGCCCCCACGGAGAGTCCCTTGCTATGGGGGCACCCGTGAGGGTGGCTCCCGAGTGCCGCTGCTGCGTCCATTGACACAGTCAGCAGGACTCAGCCCTGCCCCCCCCCCTACAATGTCACACGACAGCGCAATTGTCTGTATAGCAAAAAATGCTCTGGTCATTAAGACGGTAAATCCTTTCGGGGCTGAAGTGGTTAAATTACAATATGACTTGTGTTGCACTTGTATATGCTATATTTTTTTATTTGCTGATTTCTTTCCTTAAAATTGGAGTTACCCTTTAAGAGCTATGATATAAGTAAATATTTATATAATGCTTTTCAGTGCGACAAGATTCACCCAATATTGTGAGGCATAAGGTCACCCAAACATAATGTAAAGTGTCAGTTGTCCTATACACTTAGGCATTTGAATAAAAAATTTGGAGTGCTTCCTCTCTCTATCCCCTCCATGGTTCCTGGGTCAGACGCTTGGCAACACACACAACAGGTGCGTAACTACAGGGGTTGCAGGGGTTGAAATTGCAACCTGGCCCCATGCTCCAGGCGGCCCGTGTGCCTCCCCTCTACACCTGGATAGGGAGGATAGAGGGGGCGGCACTAGAGTAACCGATGTCCTCCATTTTCCTCCTAATGGAGAAGATTGACTCCTCTATATGCTGCCCCCACCGCCACTCCTATCCTGTTCACTTGTCTTCTGCTGTTCCTGGGTCCCTGTGTGCTCCTCTGGTCCCCCCCGCAGTGCTGCCATCTCCCCCCTCCTCTCTCCTGCCAGCTGCTGTAGGAGATGTGTCATGATGGAGAGTCGGGCACGGTTCGGGAAATTTGACATTTACCGGATCCTTCCTTTTCTGAATGAACAGACTCAGTGACTGGTACCAATAACCGACTCTGTTCATTCATAACTGAAGCATAGTAAACTGTTTTTGCTATACTTCCATTTCTAAATGAATGGGAGGCTTGGTACACAGCTATTCCTGTCCACTCATTCTGTGCAGCTGAGGCTACACGAATGGAGATTGAGGGCTGCGGTTTGTTTAGACTCCTGATAGCTCATCAAAGCCCCCAACAGGGCTCCTAAAAAAAATTGTAAAAAATAAATTGAAATGGTAAAAAATAATAAAATTAAAATAACAAAGATTGAAAACTACTAACACCAGTGAGGGAACTATCAGGATTGCAAAGGTCGCACTTGCGACCGGGCCCTGGCATTTCCCCACCGTGGGGAGGATTGAAGGTGGCAAAAAGGGGGCTCACTGCAGAGCTAGTGAAAGGGTCCCACTGCGGGACCATAATAAAGGGCCCCATGATGGGAGTAAAGGGCCCCAGGATCATTGGGAAGAGGGATGGGCCCTGGCCAGAGGTCAGGGGGCCCTTCATAATTTCTTGCACCAGGGCCCTGAAGTTTCTAGTTACGTCTGTGACACACAATATTGAATCATGTTGGTTTCAACTGATTGTGACTGATTTGAAAGTGTTACCTGATAGACATGTGTAAGTAAAACTTATACAATGTGGAAAGATGAAATTTATGATGATGACCTTGACACTTGATCATATTTTGATGTCTGTATGGTTCTAGATACACCACTCCATTACATTTCTCCTAAAGAAGTCAACTTCTCTCATTTGACTGGAGGACTTCAGTAAACAGCTGTTGAAAAAGCAATACATAAATTATAAATTAACAACTTTCTGACTAGACCCCGCAGTTTTACTGCGGCAGGTTGGCACGGGTGCGCGAATTGCCATCATGGTACCTCTGTGCGATTTGCGAGAGAGCAAGCGCTAGCCCAACCCAGCCCAGCCCCCAGACAGTTAGAACACACCTAGGGAACACAGTTAACCCCTTGATCGCCCCATAGAGCATTTACTTTAGGGACATGACAGGGTTGCCCATTATCAATTATATGTGGCCCTCATCTAGGGTAATGGTTTGGTATAGATGTATGGAATCCCAAGCTACTCTGTTTACAAACAGAACAAAGCGGCAGGGAGCTGTCATTTTGCTGGCAATTCAAACACAATTTTTGTTGTAAACATCAGATATATGCATTTTACAGATGTGCCACTTCACAGGCAGAGTCAGGCCATCCCCTAGGCATATTATTTAAAGGAATTTTGCATTTTAATATTTCACATTTAGCATTATTAACCGGTTCCAGACCAGCTCGCGTGCATTCACTGCTGCAGAGTGGCAGCGTAGCGCGAATCACCGTTTATTACAGCAGCCCTCAGTGGCCGTGGGTCGAAGGGACTCCTTTCCGCCGGCGACCCACGATTGCCTAATACAGAAGAAATGCAGGGAACTGCCGATGTAAACATGGCAGTTCCTCATCCTGTCAGTGGGTATGACAGTGATCTACTAAACTCTGTCATCGGGATCAGTAAGATCTGTAATGCCCCTGCCAGCCCAGCCCCCATACAGTTAGAACACACTGAGGGAACACAGTAAACCCCCTGATTGCCCCCTACAGTTTAACCCCTTCCCTGCCAGTGACATTTATACAGTAATCAGTGGATATTTTTAGCTCTGATCGCTGTATAAATGTCAATGGTCCCAAAAAAGTGTCAAAAACGTCCGATCTGTCCACCGCAATGTCGCAGTCCCGATAAAAATCGCAGATCGCTGCCATTACTAGTAAAAAAAAAAGAATAGTAAAAACGCCATAAATTAATTCTCATAGTTTCTAAACGCGGCAACTTTTGCACAAACCAATCAATATACGCTTATTGCGTTTTTTTTTTGCCACAAATATGTAGAAGAATACATATCAGGCTAAACTGATGAATACATTTGTTTTTTTATATTTTTTTTGGATATGTATTATAGCAAAAAGTAAAAAATATTGTTTTTTTTTCAAAATTGTCGCTCTTTTTGATTTATAGCACAAAAGAAAGAAACCGCAGAGGTGATAAAATACCACCTAAAAAAGCTCTATTTGTGGGAAAAAAGGATGTCAATTATGTTTGGGTACAACGGTCAGGAAGGGGGAAATTCTTTCGGGGCTGAAGTGGTTAAAACTTGGCTCCTGTTGACTTCAGTTGGGTTTAGATCCAGCACCTGAACCTTAGTACTGTTCACTGAACCTACCTCCAACCAAACCCAGGTATGTTTGGGTCATTTCTACTGTTAACGTGTACTGAACAGTAAATTGGACAGTGTGTTGCAGTATGATCCCTGTCCCTTTGTCTTTCATGGCCAAGTTGTGTTATGTTTATCCTGTAGAATGTTAGTTCAACTGATCACAAACTTCTGAATTATCTATTCTAAGTTGACATTGAGATGGACTTAAAGAATATGTTACCCCAACATTTCATATTGCTGATATGTGCCTGCTGTACTATGTACTTGTATGAACAAGTCTCCTGTTCTCTTTGTATTGCTCCTTTGTGTGAAATTCCTGGTGTTCCTACCAGTCCTTCTGCTTTCCTATTAAAAACTGACCACACTAAGCAGGAGAACATACTTTCTTTAGGTATGCTGGGACCTCAGCCTGCTCTCCCCCAATGATCAGACGTGTCATAATACGTCTCCCCTGCACAGTCTTTAACTGGCACGCTCAGTGTGCTGCTGTTTCTCCTCCCCTAGCTCTTATGCAACTGAGAACAGAAGGAATGTGATCACTTATAAAAAGTGGGAAAAAAGGTATTTATAATGTCTTCTTATATCTATACACAAATGGTTTGCCTTTCATTTCTATTTTAAACTGAATGGGTTGTTTTACAAGATGATTGTTTAAAATCACTTTAATGCTATCTTTAGGTGTGGAAAAAGTCTGTTCACACATACATGTGGATATAAATGCAGAGATTAATGCAAAACAAGTTACTATACATTTTTTGAGGGCCAATCAAAATTGCTTTGCTTGGCTAATGTGGCACCCATGCCTTAGGTCATTGAGGTCATTGAGGTTAATTGGCAGCATTGTACATCCCTACGCCATGCCTACCGAGTGTTTTTGCAGAGCAAATCTTCTCTGCTTGCATCACATGATACCACCGAGCCTCTGCAGGTATTTGACTCCTCTTTTGAAATAGGAAGCAGGCGAGTCACATCATGTGACCTGATTTTGAAAGACAATTTCATAGTACTTTGACATTTATTTTTTTAATGCTAAGGGTTTCTTTACTGAACTGTGTCCTCTTTCTGGTGATTTGAATTCCCTTTAATCAAACACTGGGTTGATAAAATTAATCCTGGAACAAGAATAAATGATGGGTCAAGTGTGTATTGTTAAATGCACATCGTGGGATCCCTGCCAATTATTCTGCTTGCAGTTCTCACTTTTATGTATTGTGATGTATGATCACAAATTTTCTTTAAGATCCTAAGTCTAATATTGACTCTTTTTACTACGCTGTAGTAAATCTTTTCTTGTTTGGCTGAATGCATTGCAGGCCTTGTAATGGTTGTCCTGCTTGTATTTTCCCGACATCCTCAATCCCTTTTTGTTGTTATTGTACCATGACAGCTGCACTCTCTTCTAGAATTGTAAGCTTGAAACAACCTGTTCTCCAGACACTGCTTAAATCACTTTTGCAGTAATTGTGGAAGAAGAATAAAAGAAAGGAAACCAAAAATAATGACAGGAGAAAACAAACTTGCTCTAATCAAAACCAAGTGGCTTTCAAGCTGGGACAAGCTGCTCCACAGCCTGGCAATAAATTAGGAAATCACACGGAAAAGAACTTCCAGTATATTGAAGATTGTCCGGAACAAGTTGATATTTGAAATCAGCAGATAAAGTTCTTAAAAGATGCAAAAATCTTTTATTCAGCATTTCTCTGTGATCTGTCCTTAGATAGTGTTGTAAGTATTGTTGTAATGATGATTGAAATACATTGTGATAATAGTGCTGGAGGAGACTGATCCAAAATTGATTTCACTATGTATCCCTTTTATGCAGGTGATTCATTTTATTGTCATCTGTTGTTGCACCAAAAATATTTTTATTATTTAGTCCCAGAGAAATTTAAGTTCCACACCTTATACCTTTTAGCACTTGTAGTCTGCCTTAATGTAGTATATATATATTGTATAGTATAGATAAGGTTTTCATTTGGTAGCAGATTTGTATACATACAGCATATTTTTATTTTCTGACTTTCTACTAGAAATAATTAGTAAACCAATTTGAAAAAAATGCATTTTCCACACTTCTTTCCTCAAGACTCATATCTATTACCTACTCACAGCTGATTAATTTTGCCAGTCATGTTAATCACACTTACATTTCAAAGTGGGAAAAAGACCTCAATTGTACTAAGAACAGGAAAGACTGGATGTAAATATGGTCTACTACAGCATTTTGTTCTATTAACATACCTACACTTGAATAGGCCTTTAAGACCGTTACAAGGTGGTATGTGGTCCCATCTCGCCTAGCTCAGTTTGGCCCATCCTCTCCTGGCACATGCTTTTGGGGATGCCCTGATTTAGAGGATGTTCTCCATTCACGGCGGGCATATCCTATGCTCTCTAAGTTTTGGAAAAGAGTTCTTAATATCTTAGCAGTTTAGTCCTTTCTCTAGAAACCATTGGTATGTCCTATACATTAAAAGCCCCTAGGCCTTACAAGTTCTCAATTAAATTGGTTACGTACATTCTCCTAGCGGGCTTGGAAACAGCAGTTTGTCCATTTTACAGACGTCTGCAGTTCTGTGGATACCTTTTTCATCGCTAGTATTTCTTTCGATACATATGAGAGATTTTTGAAAATATGGACCCCTTGGATAAAATATGCCCACCCTTCTATGTCCACAGAAAGTTATGCTCCTATACAGGCATTAAGGTCCTCAGTTGTTCCTGATGTCCCTCTCCTTATCCCTCCTCATATATTTTATCAACTTATTCTTCCTCTGGTCCCCTCCATATGGAGGCCCTTGTATATATTCCCGTGCTACTCTGTATGACGGATCTGATCACCCAACTAACCCTATGTACGTCCTGTTGCTTATAGTTAGCGCTGGATGTTTCAACACTGTATTGTGACGCATGCAGGAAAAATCATTTGCTTGCGCAAATTATAAGATAAAATGAAGTCGGGTTGCCATGGACACTGCCCTAACCTGGCCTCAATACTGACAGGCAATGGGGTTGAATTACTAAAGGAAAAAAGACTATACACTTTACAAAGTGCAATTGCTCTCTGCAAGTGCAGTTGCTCCAAAGCTTAGTAAAAGAGGTAAAGGTTCTCTTTGCAAAGAATACCTAATCACATGCAAGGCATATTTAAAAAAAAACAGCTTTTTGCTTGCACATGATTGGATCATGGAAGTCAGCAGAGCTTCTCCTCATTTAGTAAGCTCTGGAGCAACTGCTCTTGCAGTGTGCAACTGCACTGTGCAAAGGGCACAGTCTATTTCCTTAGTAAATCAACCCCAATGCCTTGGCGTGGTAGTAGAGTCCAGATACAAGTTTCTTTGAATTGTTAAACATATACAAAGCCAATGTGTTTCAGGGGCTGAAATGCACCCCTTTACCAGGGCTTGTAAGGAAGAAAGCAGTGTGTGTAGCTTTAACAATACATGTGGAATACAAATTGGCAGGAATGCTCATCAGAAGCTGGCTGTGTCAAGTGGCAGAATTGAGAGCTCAGTGTTTTCTTCCTCTAATGAATAATGTACAGCCACTATATTTAATACAATAATAGAAGAACAAGCATGTCAACAACAAAAACGTAAAATATGTACTAACTGAAATTGCACTAAATTTTCCCTTTAAAATGTGTATTTGGGCTTGCAATTGATATACTGATATCAATAATTTTCTTATATACAAGGGGATTTTGGCACTTACCACCCTCACTATAACTACCCCACCCCAAGATCTTAATATTATCAAACTGCTTCCACCTTGTCAAAAAGTAAAGCACACTTAGAGGCCTAGTGCACACATGATTCACACAACTTTGAACCAAGATTCATACATTATTATAATAGAATTCCATTGGAAAAATGTGTAAATTCTAGTTGTGTGCATCTTGTGTGAAAACTTTTATAAATAGACCCTTAGCGGTTAATCTACTAAACGCGAATAGGCTATTCACTTTGCAAGGGAAGCTGTACATTGCAAGGGAATTTGCTCCAGAACTTAGTGAATGGGGTGAAGCTCTGCTAACTTCCATTATCCAATGATGTACAAGCATAAATTCTCTTTTTTTTATTTTGCTCTTAAGTGAATTTTTACCATAATCCTCAGGCTCTGGGGCAAATTGTAAACTTCCCTTGCAAAGTGAAAAGCCTATTTGCCTCTAGTAAATAAACCCCTTACTGTCTCTCTATTAGATTTAAAGTGGTTGTTATCGGCCTAAGCAATCACTGTAAATCCTGAACCAGAACAGGAATATGTAAATAGGTAAAAAGCAGCACTGAGCTGGGTTTCTACATGTATAGTTTTGTGTTTTCTTACTACTCAGATTATGTTCCAAATGTGTTCACTCATGACCAGAAGTCAGTGGTCCTTGGTTTACTATTATTATTATTATTCAGTAATTATATAGCGCCAACAGTTTGTGCAATGCTTTACAACATGAGGGCAGACAGTACAGTTACAAAACAATTCAATATTAATTAGAGGGCCCTGCCCATTAGAGCTTGCAGTCTAAAAGTGAGGGTAAGACAATATTAAATGTAATGAATCTGGGGGATGAATGATGGAGAAAATAAAAATACAGTTGTTATATGGAGACAGGATAGGCTTCTTTAAAGAGAAGGGTTTTCAGGGATCGTCTAAAAGTGGACAGAGTAGGAGATAGTCAGACAGATAGGGATAGGGAATTCCAGAGGATGGGAAACTGAGTCCAGAGGAGACCACCATAAGAAAGGGAAGCAGGACAGGCAAAGTCAGATTCTTGAAGCCAGGTTTCAGTAACTGATGGTATAAATAGGTTGCGCTATCCAGCTAATAGGTCTAATTTGCAATCCATATACTAAGTCCATGTACTCATAAGCCTTCCTGCAGATTGATAGGAGAGTTCAGAGTAACAGGACTTCTTTCACCAAGTGCTAGAAAGGGGACGCTTCTGTGACACCCCACACTCTGTATCTAGGAACTCTTACCAGAACAGTATGATTACCTATCTTTAGGATAGTTAGAAAAGCAGGCAGATAGCCTCTGCAGGCGTACTTCCCGGATGAAACAACTGAACTCTCATTAGCAGCAATGATCGGTAATCGCTCTCCGCTCCACCATACAGCATCAGATTCACCAGATGGAAAGTGAACCATATAAAAGGGAAGGGTCTCCAATAGTGTAATACTGCTATTTTATTATCTCAAGCAAAAATCCAAATGGCTACTTACAATTCCGTAGGTAAAAACACACATGTAGGTTAAAATCAAGATGGCTGGCAATGATAAAAACACCTGTGCTTTCGGGATCATGAAGGGCGTGATAACGTCAATGCATGGCTCTGCCCGACATGCTTCGTCACAACTGACATCTTCCTGAGGCACGGGTGACGCATTGAGCCATCGCTTATGAAGAAATGCAAACAAACCAAGCCTCGTTTTCATATTGCAGCCATTTAAGTGTTTCCGGGATCTCTCCTCTCCACCCAAACGTGATTAAACCAGGAAGCTTTGATAATCTTCAAAGAGAAACTCCCGGCATCCATTACTATTCATATAAAATATTTTTTATTTTAAAAATTATTTTTTTTAAAACATTTTAATATGTGTTACCCAAATTTTTGAGGGTAATCAATGGCAAATTGATCTTCAATAGATGAGACCGGAGATGCCATAATCACTCAATTAATGACAGTAATAATAGCCGGAACATCATATATATATATTTATGGTCGTGGCCCTCTGACCGAAGATAGATGAGGATCAAATAAACACGCAACAAGACTTACAACATAAATAGGCCTGAGGTGTGCCTTGGTCATCTGGTCGGTATGCCAAGTGAAGGGGACAAAAATATGCAGTTTAGGGAAGTAGTCCTTAATTGGTACAATGATCAATGAGCAAGCTTGGTGAAGACTTGTGCCATCTCCGACTGAGGATATGGAATGTGTCTAGCCAAGCAGCCGGACTTCTATCTGCCTAATTTATTGATCATGTGGTCCGATACTGCATGCTGAGATGCTGCTGTGATCCGAAAGGAATGTCCGGAGTACCCGTCGGGGTCAAGGCCACGGTTGTACAGTAAGATTCTGATGTGCCTGATGAATTAGTTGCCACTTGATGGGCTGATAGGGAAAGGCAATAACGGGCTAGAGTGAGAGTGACTGGGTAGGTGAGTCAGTAGCTGGTCTAGCACCGCAACTGGGCACAAGGTGTTTATAGTCCGGAAGCGGCTGATGTTGACCCTCGGGTCTGATCTGATAGGTTTGGAGACTTCTAGTTGACGGACGTAATGGTTTTGGAAGCTAGTTAAGTGGTGTTTGTATGATACCTGGCTGCTAGTGCCACTGATGGTGAATTTGTTAGGCCGCAAAAAACATAGTAGGTTAGGTAAATGGCTGCTTGAATGACTAGACTGGGCTGAACGCCGAACAGGGATCATGAGAGGACTTTGCACATGTCTCTAAAGAGGATGCTCGTAATGGGCAAGCATTTGCCATAGGCCGTTTCAATCTATAATTAGTTGTGACCATGGAGGGATAGGAGTGGAGAGTTTGGTCGGCTCCAGAATACTGCTGAAAAATGAGCCAAAATTGAAATGTGATAACGCATTTGCTGTGATTTGCTTCTGCCTTGGATATGTTTACAGGGTATATTGAATGGTGGTTCGAATGGAGAGCGACTTGGATCTACCTTTGTTTACGTTTTGGCCGTAGCCTGGTTGTTAGTAGCAGAGACCATGGCTTGTCCTGTCCAAGTGTGGCCCCAGACCTGAGCAGCTCCCACGATAAGGTACAGCTCGAACAGTGAGGATGACAGAGAAACCTGGAATTAACAGGATTTCTGGCGGCCAAGGACCTGTGAACCAGTATGGCCAAAAAATTGCAGCAAAGCCTGTAGAAGCTGCAGCATCTGTGACTACCTGTGGTGATGCAGCTGATGCTACGGGGATAACTTTAATATGCCGTTCCAATTTATGAGGAACTCATCCCACATTGCTAAGTCAGCTATGGCTGCCAGGTCTAACCTAATGATTTGGTCAGCCCCTTGTACCTGAGTAAGGAAAACTAGAAGCCGTGAAATAAAAGAGCGGCCTTGAGGAATAATTCTTATCGCAAAATTGAGCGTCCCTAGCAAAGTCTGCATCTGTTTCCTAGTACCCCCTGGGAGAGAGTAAAGTCATGAACGACCGACCTAATATGGGCTAGTTCATCAGGAGGCAGGCTGGCTTGCATGGCACGTGTGTCCAAAATGACACCTAAGAAGGTGATGGCTTGTGCCGGGCTTTCCACTTTGTGTTCGGCTATGGGAGCATTGAAGTTGTTGAACACCACTCTCAACCTATCGAGGTTTACCCATGGTATGTCTGGTCACTTGAGGAGTAGCAAATCATCCAGGTAATGGATAGCCATCTGACACTGGGCTCAGTGTGACAGGCTCCGCGAAAAAGACTGCTTGGATACATATGTCGTCTGATGTATATTTCAAGGAAAGTTCCTTGGAAGGAATCAGGGAATTCAAGCTCGGAATGTGCGAAGAATGAGGTGCATAAAAAAAAACCGCACACTAACCGAAATTTATTGGAGAACTTGCCCTTGACAAGCCCAATAGGGCTAAGTCTCCAGGTTTGGAAGGTTACTGGGGGAAAGGGCCAATCGCAGATCCTTTGTCTAGTTTGGCCTGTAACAGAGTATTGATGGCCTGTTCGTCGAGAGTTGCCGACTGGAGGTTTTTGCACTTGTGAGTGGAGAGAGGTAGAGTGATGAGGTCGGTGTGGAATCCTGAGGTGGCAGGGGGGGTTGAAGGGGCATCTTGTGGCCGCATTTGCGCACTAGCAAATTGGCTGGCAGATGGCACAGAGCGGGGAGCGTAGGCCAGCAAAGTGGTGACAAAAGAGTACCGTGTCGGTGACACCCAAGTCCGTCTGGAGACAAAACAAGGGAGTGTGTGTCGAAATGGGGTGTGGAAGAGGGAAAAAGAACGGAGTGGGATACAGAAATTCGAGAATGAGGAAAGCGAAGTACAGGAACGAAATGACAGGCATAGATAGAGCCGACTGTGTTCTACGGTGATAGAACACTGTATAGTGGAAATTTAGAAAACTCAAGAGAGTGCTTGGCACCCGAAGTGAGCCAGGAGGTGACTGGCCAGGTCACCGATAGCTCGGGTGCCTGTCTGTGCTGAGCACAAACATGTGGACTAGAGCCCCAGGACGTACTGGGGCAAGCAGCTGGAGTCTGGTACGGCCTGTGTAGGAATGTTTCGGTCTGTAGATTTATGACGTATGCTCGGTCTGCTTAACTCTTGCACTGTCAGCAAGTTGATGTTCAGTGACCTTGTCTGTGAGGTGGAGAGTCGGTCTCCGAAAAGAGAGTGTAATGCATAGACATATGTGACATAAACTAATGTATGCCGTATGTATGTATGTATGTATGTCATATTGAAGATTGAGGCTGGGTTCACACTATGCGACAAAAAAACGGTCCGACTTTGATCCTACTTTGCTGTGCGATATACGGTCCTACATAGGGTCAAAGTCGGACCGTTTGTCTGTGATCAGGGATCCGACTTTGATCCCGACAATGCCAGGCACCTTGTGCTCTGGGGATCTTGAAGGGGAACTCCACGCCAAATAAAAAAAAACTGGCATGGGGTCCCCCTACAGGAGCATACCAGGCCCTTAGGTCTGGTATAGGTTTTAAGGGGAACCCCATGCCAAAACAACGGCTTGGGGTCCCCCCCAAAATTCATACCAGACCCTTAACCGAGCACGCAGCCCGGCAGGCCAGGAAAGTGGGTGGGGACGAGTGAGCGCCCTCCCCCTCCTGGACCATACCAGGCCACGTGCCCTCTACATGGGGAGTATGGGTGCTTCGGGGCAGGGGGGGCTCTGCGCCCCCACCCCAAAGCACCTTGTCCCCATGTTGATGAGGACAAGGGCCTCTTCCCAACAACCCTGGCCGTTGGTTGTCGGGGTCTGTGTGCGGGGACTTATCGGAACCTGGAAGCCCCCTTTAACAAGGGGGCCCCCAGATGCCGGCCCTCCACCCTATGTAAATGAGTATGGGGTACATGGTATCCTTACCCATTTACCTGGGGGAAAAAATGTACAAAAAAAACACACTACACAGGTTTGTAAAGTATTTTATTAAATCAGCTCCGGCTGTCTTCGGCTCTTTTGTGGGGTCTTCCATCTTCTGAGGGGTCTTCTTCTTCTCCTTCTCCTTCTCTGCGGCGTCTTCTGCTCTTCTCCGCTGTCCTCTTCCCTCTGTTCTTTAGATTAAAGGAGTTGGTGATAAAGTTAGTTTACTTTACTTGCAAACAACCTATAATATTTACTCTAAATGGAGCATGATTTAATTCAATTTCATAAAGAAGTATGTATCTTTTATTTAGCTTATCATCCTCTTTATCTATGTAAAGTGAAACAATCACATGCTGTTTGGTAAGAACACATTATCACTAGAATATAATTCATTATATTAAAGTACAGAACCAGCATTAGTCAAATCAGTTTTTCCTTTAGGGTAACATGTTAAAAATGTTTTTTAATTAATAAATAAATGTCCATCAGAATAAGCATTTGGTAACTGACACAAAGCAGATTTTAACTATGTAATCCAGCAGTAGATTAACAACAATATAGGTATTGGAATAAGTTCCTATATTTATTTTAAATGAATTTCTTGGGCATGATGCTTCAAACTACAGACAAATAAAACCACTGCCTGGAAATTGTAAATGTGCCAGCATTCTGTTATATTATTCATCTGATCACTGATCCCACCAGATGACAGATATAAATTTAAAATGATTTAAGTAAGTGCATTGAAGGTTTAGATATAAGGATGTTTTGCTTGTATATGTGTTTCATTTGATTGTGTACATTTATTTGCAACCCATTTCATAAACTATTTATTGACCCTAAGAAAGAAACGTATACAAATAAGAATAGTGGGAGGATTCATGCTTTCAAGCAAGACAAACACTTATGAAAATATATGCTTTAATGGTCTGGAATTTTAAGGTGTTTCTGAATTTTAGTGGAAATGTGTTTATGCAAATGCTAATGTGTCCAAATCAAATCAATATACAATATATGTAATGTGCCCAATAATCCAATGAACTCTAACCAATCCAACACCCTGAAGCAGCTGGCATTACCAGTGAAACTAGTGGGGATCTTGTCTCCAGAGCCTGACCAGGAATACCACTCTATGACCAAAGCAGATGTGAGTTTCTTATGATAAAACACCAAATATCTCTAATTGTATATTGATTTGAGCATAGAAAGATGTGCTTTACATTACCGCTTGATAATATATGGCTTCTGACATCTATATACATTGTAACATGCGCATTAGGAGTGATTGCAGGTCTGCATAAACGTTTGCCTACTGATAGACTGACTTATAAGATGCGCAATGCAGTAAGAAAAGATTGTGCACAAAATTGCTGACTGCCTATAGCGCTTGTGACCTGAGAAAAATGTCCCAACACTTTGGACACTGAATTAAAGGCTTAGTTCACTTTTAGTAACATGTTATATGTTACACCCGTATTTATTATTTAGGGTGTAGCCTGTTACTAGGCAGCACCACCTGTTTACCTTCTGATTTCTGGGTTCTTCTCCCTCCACCTGTTGGCACAAGGTAATATTGGCCACTGTAGTAGACAGATTCAGGCCTCGTGTACACTGCTGCTGGTAAATGGATGTTTAGGAGCAGTTGGGCATTTTTTTCAGCTGCCCCTGAATTCTTCTCTATGTTATCTTATCAGTACATGTACACAGGGTTGTTTATAGTCTTTTCTAGGCAGTTGAGTTTAGAAGCATTCTTTGGAAAGCAAAATAATGCATTCAGGACGGATGTTCAGAGGCATTTGAAATACCAAATGCCTGTAACAGCTTGTAAACGCATGTAAACACGGTAACTCGTGTTTAGCCACGTTTCGTTTACAGGCGTTTTTTAAGGTTTAGAATTTTTTATTGAATGCAACAAAAGGAGCAGAATAGACAACATATTCTAATGATACAATGGAAAGTAAAATACGAATAGTTAGGCCACGCAGGACCGAGAGAAATATGCAAAATCAAGAAGGACATTTACAAAGAATTGTTTTTTTAAGGGTGGATTATAAAAAGTGAGGCAGTTGATAACCCACGTTTCTGCCCCCTATGGGAACATGCTGCGGATCGTGGGCTACCAACCAAACCTATATTGGTATGAAAGCGAGAGACCTCTTATGTGGACAAAGAATACACCATAACTGTGTCTAAATACCTGCTTGAGAACTCAGTACATCTCTTAAGGATTAAATTATTAAAAACAAGATCCCCTTTAGAGGCTGAGGAAGAGAGGAAAATTATGGTGAGGTTAGACTAAATCCCCTCCCCAGAGAAGAAGAGAGACTATTATGATATGCAATTAACTTAAACCTTTTAGTCAAAATAAAACATAAAAAAAACCCAGGCAATTTTAAAAGTAGAAGAGAGGGAAAAAGGGAAAAGACTCGGAGATATTGAGAGCCTTAGAGAAAAAGAGAAAGGGAGGGAAAGCAGCATGAGGCACCATTGAACAAGATTAAGCAAAAAAGACCAGTGGTTCACGAGGGTAAATTTAGGTAATCTTTCCAGGGATCCCAAATTTGGTCAAACTTGGAAGAGGTTATATGGGCCAGTTTTTCCTGGGTCATGATCCAGGAGATCTTTTGTTTTGCTGCAATTACAGGCTTTTTAATGGATGTATATTTTTTACTATTTGAAAAAACACTGTTGCATATCTATCACATGATGGATGCAGAAGTAATATTAGAGTATAGACAAAGTCCCATAAGTCATACAATCGTTACAGAATAACAAACCAAATATTAAGTAGGACGTTATCCATAATAGTGTCTGAAAAACACTTAGGTTAATTTACTGAAACAGAAGAGTGCAAAATCTGGTGCAACTCTGCATAGAAACCAGCAGCTTCCATTTTTTTGTCAAAGTTTAATTGAACAAGCTGAAGTTAGAAGCTGATTGGCTACCATGCACAGCTGTACCAGATTTTGTACTTTCCAGTTTTAGTGAATTAACCCAGTAGTCTATGAATCAAAATGGACAAAAAACTGCAAGAATAAAAAAAAAAAACCTTAGAAAAAGAAGGAAAACAAAATAGGCAAGAACATCCTGTATGTAAGAAACTACACTGGCATTACCTTAACATAATATGACAATATATAAAGTCCATTCACCTGTGTAGGAAGAGAAATAAAAGTTAGCGGCTTAGGCAGTGGCCTACAATAAAAAAAAGAACATAAATGCCCAAGTGCAGAGTATAGTAGAACAACAAATCAGCAATAGAGGCTGACACATCTCTAAATGGGGTCAGAGATCAAATATAACAATGAATCACTATTGTCCTGAGTATCAAGCCATGGGCTCCAAAGCTTATAAAACTTTTTGGGACATACTCTGGTTTTATATGTTAATTTATACATAGTTAGAGTCTGGTCAATGAGCCTCTTCCATAGCAAAATATATGGAGAATTTTCGTACGGGTCCAATAAAGAACAATTGCCTTTCTGGCATAATAGAACAAAAGACAGAGAAAACGTTTGGTAATGGAAAACACTTCCAGATCCTCAATGACTCCCAGCAGACACCACTTAGGACAGCAGACATTGGGAAGGTCAAAAGTGTCGGCAATAAATGCCATCACGTGCGACCAAAAGGGACATATCCTATTGCACTCCCAGACCATGTGTAGAAAATCACCTGTTTCACATTCACATTCATGACATGTGGGGGTAGATCGCTTATGCGCTTTAAACAGACAAGCCGGGGTGTAATACACCATATGCAAGTAACATAACTGAATACGTTTGTCCCTAGCCGAAATCAATGTACAACAGTGTGAGTTAAACAATTTCTGCCAGTTTTCAGGGGTTAGTACCGAGATGTCCCCCAACCACTTATTCTGCATTCCCAGAAGGGGGAAGTTCATTTTAATCTGTGCTCTTTCAGTCATATTTTCATGATTTGATGTTTGCAGGGAGGAGATACAAAAAGGAGGAAAATGCATATGAAATTCACATAAACATGTTTGTTTTTATAATTACAATATACCTGTATATAGCATAGTTTGTAGACGCTATAACTTTCAGGTAAAACCAACCAATATACACTTAGTGGGATTTTTTTTTACCAAAGACATGTAGCAGAATACATTTTTGCCAAGATGTATGAAGAAATGTTATTTATTTATTTTATTTTTTTATTGGATATGTTTTATAGTAGAAAGTAGAAAATATTTTTGTCAAATATTTTGGACTTTTTTTTGTTTAATTCGCAAAAAATAAAAAACACAGAGGTGATCAAATACCACCAAAAGAAAGCTTTATTTGTGTGGAAAAAACTACATACATTTTGTTTGAGTACAGCGTTGCATGACCACCCAATTTCCAATTAAAATAGAGCAGTGTTAAATAGCAAAAAATGGCCTGGTCATGGAGGGGGTAAAACATGTAGCAGAATACATTTTTGCCAAAATTTATGAGGACATTTTATTTTTTTTTTTATTGGATATGTTTTATAGCAGACAGTAGAAAATATTTATTTTCAAAATTTTTGGATTTTTTTTGTTTATTTTGCAAAAAATAAAAACCCCAGTGGTGATCAAATACCACCAAAAGAAAGCTCTATTTGTGTGAAAAAAAATATATACATTTCGTTTGGCTACAGCGCTGCATGACCACGCAATAACCAGTTAAAATAGCGCAGTATTAACCAGTTCCTTACCGAGTCATTGTGAAATGACGTCGGCAGGAACTGCTCGTCGATCCGGGCCGACGTCATATGACGTCGACCGCTTCTCGCCGCTACTGCGGGCCCCTGGGGGCCCGCAGAGTGGCGATCACGGATCGCTCATCTGCCGGGGGGTCGTGTCCACCTCTGATCGGGGTAAAGAGCCAATAATATTGTCTCTTTACCATGTGACCGGCTGTGTCCAATCACAGCCAGTCACTACCGATCTTCCTGTGCACGCCGCTCATGCGCGCCCCCGGGGGCGCGCAGCACGGCGATCGGGGCTGAGGCTTGTCCCTCGGACAAAGCCCAGCTCCAATCCGTGTAAAGAGCCAATAGAATTGTGTCAATCACAGCCGGTCATATGATGTAAACAAACTGCGGTAAAGAGCTGTTACCGCGGTTCTCCCTGTCACACACCGATCTTGTGTGACAGGGAGATTGCCGTAACAGCTCGTTACCGCCTACTGTACACCAAGCACACTGATCACCCCCCCAATAAAGAGGACCTGTCACCACCCCATCAAAATACCTGTCACCACCCCATCAAAGTACCTGTCACAGCTCATCAGAGTACCTGTCACCTGCCCATCAGAGTACCCGAGTACCTGTCACCTGCCCATCAAAGTACCCGAGTACCTGTCACCTGTCCATCAGAGCACCCGAGTACCTGTCACCTGTCCATCAGAGTACACGAGTACCTGTCATCTGCCCATCTGAGTACCCGAGTACCTGTCATCTGACCATCTGAGTACCCGAGTACCTCTCACCTGTCCATCAGAGTACCCGAGTACCTGTCACCTGTCCATCAGAGTACATGAGTACCTGTCACCTGCCTATCTGAGTACCCGAGTACCTGTCACCTGCCCATATGAGTACCTGAGTACCTGTCACCAACCCATCAAAGTACCCTGAGTACCTGTCACCAGACCATCAGAGTACCCGAGTACCTGTCATCAGACCATCAGAGTACCCGAGTACCTGTCACCTGCCCATCAGAGTACCCAAGTACTACCTGTCACCTGCCCATCAGAGTATCCGAGTACCTGTCACCAGCCCATCAGAGTACCTGAGTAACTGTCACCTGCCCATCAGAGTACCAGAGTACCTGTCACCAGCCCATCAGAGTACCCAAGTACCTGTCACCTGCCCATCAGCGTACCCGAGTACCTGTCACCTGCCCATCTGAGTACCTGTAACCAGCCAATCAGCGTACCAGAGTACCTGTCACCAGCCCATCTGAGTACCCAAGTACTTGTAACCAGCCCATCAGAGTACCCGAGTACCTGTCACGGCACATAAAAGAGAACCTGAGTACCAGTCACCAGCCCGGCAAAGTACCCGAGTACCTGTCACCTGCCCATTAGAGAACCCGAGTACCTGTCACCAGACCATCAGCCTACCAGAGTACCTGTCACCTGCCCACCTGAGTACCCGAGTACCTGTCACCTGCCCACCTGAGTACCCGAGTACCTGTAACCAGCCCATCAGAGTACCTGAGTACCTGTCACCTGCCCTTCAGATTATCCGAGTACCTGTCACCAACCCATCTGAGTAACCGAGTACCTATCTGCAGCCCATCAGAGTACCCAAGTACCTTTTACCAATCCTTCAGAGTACCCGAGTACCTGTCTCCAGCCCATCAAAGTACCCAAGTACCTATCTGCAGCCCATCAGAATACCTGAGTACCTATCTGCAGCCTATTAGAGTACCCGAGTAGCTATCTGCAGCCCATGCCTCATAGAATATACCTCGGGTGTTTGCTTTCCAAAATGGGGTCCTTTTGGGGGTAATTCCACTGTCCTGGTTCCCCGGGGCCTTCAAAAATGTGATAGGTATGAATGAAATTGTATGTGTAATTTATGCTCCTAGAACGCCTGATGGTGCTCCCTGCATGTTCAGCCTCTGTATGTGGCCAGGGTGTGAAAAAGTCTCACACATGTGGTATCACCATACTTGGGAAGGATTTCTGGGTAATTTTAAAACTTCCGGGACCTCGTGGTCCTGTTACCTTAATGGGTGTTTTACTGGGGTAAAACCTTTCGTTTGTGGGGTTACATATTAGATACTCCGTAATACTCAGAAAACTTACCAAGTAAAAAAAAGTGTTTAGAAGCTTTTTGCACCTTTCTTTTACTTTTGCGAAAATAAAAATGTGTTTCACCAGTTAAATATTCTATAAAGATTGTGTATCGTACGTGTATCGTTTTTAATGGGGGGTTTTATATAAGACGATGAGCAGGGTTCATACCACTATGGTGTACACACTCTGAAAAAG
>BLSH010185810.1:232837-251519 GCA_018402905.1 Glandirana rugosa
CTAGACTTTACGGCCCTGCGCGATCTGCGATTTTTATCAGGACTGCGATATTGCAGCAGAAATGTCGGACATTTTTTAAACATTTTTGGGACCAATGACATTTATACAGCGATCAGAAATTTAAATATCCACTGATTACTGTGTAAATGCCATTGGCAGTGAAGGGGTTAACCTGCAGGGGGCAGTGAAGGGGTTAACAGTGTTCCCTGGGCGTGTTCTAACTGTGGGGGGGGCGGGGCTGGCCGGGACATAACAGATCTAACTGATCCCAGTGACAGGGATCAGTATATCTGTCATGTCCCCTTTCACAGAACGGAGAACTGCCGTGTTTCTGCAGCTCTGACAGGCGATCGTGGGTCTCGAGCGGACATTGAGTCCGCCCGACCCATGGACACGCACGCGCAACGTGCGGCGGCCGCGCGCTCCACCGCTGCCGCCAGGGGCAGTGCCGGGAGCGTTCACAGGGGACGACGTCCATGGACGTCGTCCCGGCATTTCAGATCCGCGCTGGAGCCGTACTTCGGCAATAGCGTGGATCTGTAGGGGTTAAAAAAAATATCCCCCCAAAAAATCCCTTGTTGTAAATCCATTATTAGTTACTATGCCTGCCACCTGACAACTCACCGAGATAAAAACTCAATGAACCTGGGGCACATGACTGTTCTCAATGGAACTGCTTGCCAAATGAGGCAAGGGGAGGAGATAGTAGTGACCAAATATGGTCAGTGTCAGGTGACATCAGTCACGTGGTTGCTAAGAACGCAGAGGTTTCCAGCATCCGATGTTTCCCTTGAGACCATTGACAGGGGGTAGCTGTCATTTAAAGAAGTAGTAAATATACTACTTCTATCTATGATACTCAGCTCCCACTGAAGAGCAGGCCAAATAGGCAAAGGTTAGTCAGTGATAGAGGCAGGGTAAAATGATCTGACTGAAAACAGCTTGAAATCCCTCTTAGATCCTTGTCATATAATTGGCATCACATCAGGAGAGATTCTCCCTGACAATTTAGACATTTATGTAATGCTGTCTGTGAGTCCAATGCAAACATCTGGAGACTTCCCAGCTGTAGCCCTGGGCTTCCAGCATTATGGCAGCCAACAGTTAGAATCAACGTGTGACACACATGTACTCCAATATGTGAAGGCCATTTGCATCCTATATTGTCTTTATTCAGCATTGGCTCCAAAAGTCAATGAACAGGAGCATTTTTATGTGCTGTTAATAAATAAAGTCTAAACTATTTTTATATTTACAATAAACCCAAGAATCTTTATAGAGGCACATCACAAACAAACATCATTAATCAGAAAGAAAAAGAGCTGCAACTGAAATAAATGCAGTGAAGCGCATCACCAAAATCCACCTATAAATAAATCAAAGTCCAATAAAAGGTTAAATGTCCAACAATATAATATTAATAAATGTATCCAATTATTGAAAAGTAACATGAAGAGTTAACGTGAAGAGATAAAAAAACCCAGTGTCTTCAAGCTTCATAAGGCTTCATGCACACAGGACGTTAAAAAAAGTCCTAAAAACGTCAGTAGCTTTTAATGACTTTTTTTCTGATTTTTTGAGCGTTTTTGCGCATTTTTTAGCACTGGCGTTTTTAAGCATTTTTTTTTCAATTGATCTAAAACAATCAAAAACATTGGTGAGCCATGTTTTTGCACGTTTAGTTGCGTTTTTGCACGTTTTTTGAGCGTTAGAGCGTTTTTACAGCTCAAAAACATCTCTCAGAACCCACTAGTCTTGGGTTTTTTTTACAGCTCAAAAACATCCCTGCCAAAAACAGCTGATAACAGCCTATGTGTACAAGAACACATAGGATAACATGGTGGAGGGTTTAATGACTGTAGAAAAAAAACATCTGCAGCTAAAAACAGCCGCTGCAAAAACATCAAAAAACATCCTGTGTGCATGAGGCCTATGTAATGCATATCATCACCGGATAGAGTGTCTGCTCACCTCATCACGCTCATCACCCAGCACGCTCATCACACTCCAACCCAGATAAATAACGTCTCCTCCTTGAATCCCAATAGACCAGTCCTCTGCCCGAAATACTCCTCCAATCCAGCTCACATATATAAGGCAAAAGGGCACAGACATAGTGTACGCTGTTTGATACATTTAACACCCCGCAATAAAATACTCTTACAAGACGATAAAATCAATAGCACTATAAGAATCTCCCCAGCCAGCCAGTATTTTTTGTACACAATATTTTTTTATACATATTTTTTATTTTTGCAAATGAACATTGTTAGTAAATCAGAATGTGTTGAATGTAAAGCAATGGGACCCATAGACCTCACGTGCTTTTTATGCCCTGTGTAGCCACCAAACCTATACCATGATGTATTGGGTTGATTTACTAATGACAAATAGGCTGTTCTCCTGGCAAAAAAAAATACTCTTAGTTTAGTGAATGAGGTGACACTCTGCTGAGTTCATCATTTAATGTGCAAGCAAAAATACTGTTTTTTTTTTTTTTTTGTTGGTTTTTGGTTTTTCTTGCACACGACTGGGTATTCTTTGCAACATGAAATTTACCACATTCACCAAGCTAGAAAATTATCTGCAATACATGTGTGGTTTCACAAAGGTGGTAACGTGGCAAGGATTGTATGCCTAATTTTTTTCAATCTTTCAGGCAGCAATCTGATTATAATGTTAGTCTTTGATAACAATGATAATAACTGTTCTTGTTAGGCAAATACCTTCATATGCACGCTTTTGTTACATTGATACTTAGTATAATAGTATTTATTCTTTATTTAAAAATAAATCCCGTGTAATAAAAAAAGGCATTGTGCCAGGTAGCCCTTGTCATTCCTGATATAAGGTGGGATTGATCACATTAGAAGCATTGCGCCATGTGGTTAGAAGGTTTTTTTGCATTTGTCTATGTATGCAGAGCAGATGTAAACAGCAAACTCTCCGATGACATATAGGCAACCTCCTGCAAGGTATATTTGTATACAACATATGGAATTCTGTCAACAAAGAAAGTCGCAGCGCTTTTAATCACGTCTCTGGTCGGCACATAACAAATGTACGCATCACACGTGATGCGTGTAAAATTGTTTGCAGATTTCCTGTGTGACCTTTAAACATATGGAGCCTCATTTCACCAAGGGTCATTTATATAAAACAGTTTTACAAGGCAGTTAAAAAATGAATGCTGATGTTTCTGCAATAGTTAGATTAACTACAGTAAGACTTTAGTCCCTGTTTATTTTATTTCATCATGCTTTTACAGATTTCACAATTTTGAGTTATTCTGCTAATATATATATATTTAATTCATTTATTATCCTCAGAACTAAAAAAAAAATACATTTACATGTGTTGTTAATTAGCTACATAAGAAATACTGCAGATGAGTTTTTAATTTTACAACTTGCAGTCAGCAGGTGACACCACCGAGTCTGCAAATCAAGGCTAGTTTACAGCTATGCTGTGAATAGTCTAAATAACATGTGCTGTGAATGGTTCTAAATAGAGAAGATCAAACTACAGATACAGTACTGAATGAGTCAGAGGAGGAGCATTCTACCTCCTATTCTGCAAGCAAATATAGTCAGATGTGGGTTTTTAGACAGAAGAGTGCAACAAGAAAAAATAATGATTTTTTTTATTCAAAAGTCCAGCTTGCTCTTCAAACTAATTGGGGACAAAGTACACTGTATTCAATGAATATTTATAAAATAATCTATATGAACACTATTTTAGGCTCCTTTCACACGAGCGGAGCCTGTTTTGACGGGCTCCGCTGCTCAGCGGGGATCCATCCGTTGATCCCCACTGAGCCGACGGATGACAGGACAGTCTCTGCACTCCGTGCAGAAACGGGCCTGTTACAGCTCCATTCTCCTCTATGGAGAATCGGATGAACATGGACCGTCTGTCCGTGTTTATCCGATCCGATCCGCCAGACAGATGGAAAATAGGGTTTCCATCCGCCTGTTTTTGGCGGATCGGAGCGGATTGGATGTCAGCGGACATGTCACAGCTGACATCCGTTGCTCCATAGAGCAGTGTTCCCCAACCCAGTCCTCAAGGCCCATCAACAGGTCATGTTTTCAGGATTTCCCTCAGATGAATCATCTGTGGTAATTACTAAGGCAGTGAAACTGATCAAATCACCTGTGCAAAATAATGGAAATCCTGAAAACATGACCTGTTGGTGGGCCTTGAGGACAGGGTTGGGGAACACTGCCATAGAGGACAATGGAGCGTCCGCTCAGGTCCGCCTGAAAAACTGAACGATCCGCTCGTGTGAAAGGACCCCTATGTGTACTTATTGTTTGCATAAATTGCTTTCCCCAGGGGTAATTCGATACATTGAAACCAATCACTTAAAATCGGTCACAACATTTCAAATTTTGGTGTCATTTGGAAAGTTGTTCATTAAAAAATACCTGGTGATCCTGCCATGAAGATCCTTGCTCAGGTACTTCCTAGGGTGACAACTATCTACGAGTTGTGCTCCTGTGTTGTCAACCCTGTCACATGCACCCCTCGTTTAAACTACAAGCAGTCCAGCAGTGCATAAGCGCGTGTATGACTTGGAAGTTGCCCCTTCCTCCTTAAAAATGGAGGTATTTCAGAAACATTTGTACAAAATATTATATGACATAAAACTGGAGACTGAAATGTTTTTACTCTACAGGCCCTCTGCTTTCAGCAAAAATATGGTTTTACTAATCTTTTAATGCAATGATGTAGATTTTATTTTGTTCAAAGAATGAAAACTTGCATCCAGCATCATTCTAAAGGGTTAAAAGTGCCCCCACTCCTCCACTCAAGCTGCAGCCCTTGGTGGCCTCAGATCCCGCAATCAGCAGCACAGCTCAAATGTACCGCTCTTCTGTACAGTTACCACTTCCTGTCACACCCTTACTCTAACAGGCAGAAGCAATGAATGTTCGGAATACCAGTTGGCTTGATTTTGTACACACATAAATACACATTTTACAGCCAATGGGTAAATGTTTTTTAGATTTTACAGCCAATGAAAATAAAAGTAGCAGACATCAAGTGCTAACTGTTTTCACCCAAGATTCACACACCTTTCCAATCAAATGCAAATAGAAAAAAATGTTTGAATCTGGGATGACAACATTTATACATAAATGAGGTAAAAAAAAAACTGCTCAAATCAATAACTACAACATACAGTATCTCACAAAAGTGAGTACACTCCTCAATTTTTTGTAAATATTTTATTCTATCTTTTCATGTGACAACACTGAAGAAATTGCACTTTGCCACAATATAAAGTAGTGAGTGTACAGCTTGTATAACAGTGTAAAATAGCTGTCCCCTCAAAATGAGAGCTCGTTTCTGCTTTTTTCCATACAAGCAACTATATTGGATGGATTAGACGGAGGAAGCAGGTTGTTCTGTGGAGTACTCTGTTGGAGATGTTGCAGGAGGGTTTATGAGATATGCTGATTGACCTCAGAATGTCTGGTGAGCCTCAGTGTGTTTAATGTTCTCACGTGGTGACACTGGTGGAGGAGTCTTCAGGCCTGGGTTTATACCAGCCTTACAGCACTTGGACACTTGATATTTCAGTTGGACTTTGAGCACATGCACTTTATCTCACCTTATTTAGTCCATATTGGACTTGTTTGACACTATTGAACTATATTGTGTTGCTGAAAACATTTGTTTATCTACAGGTTTTCAATTGATACACACACAACCATTATTGTCTAAGCCACTGGCAACAAAAGTGAGTACACCCCTAAGTGAAAATGTCCAAATTGGACCCAATTAGTCATTTTCCCTCCCCAATGTCATGTGACTCGTTAGTGTTACAAGTTCTCAGGTGTGAATGGGGAGCAGGTGTGTTAAATTTGGTGTTATCGCTCTCACTCTCTCATACTGGTCACTGGAAGTTCAAAATGGCACCTCATGGCAAAGAACTCTATGAGGATCTGAAAAAAAAGAATTGTTGCGCTACATAAAGATGGCCTAGGTCAGGGGTAGGCAACCAGCGGCCCTCCAGCTGTTGCAGAACTACAAGTCCCATCATGCCTCTGGGAGTCATTGTAACTGCCAGCCTTGCAATGCCTCATGGGAAATGTAGTTCCACAACAGCTGGAGGGCCACAGGTTGCCTATCCTTGGCCTAGGCTATAAGAGGATTGCCAAGACCCTGAAACTGAGCTGCAGCATGGTGGCCAAGACCATACAGCGGTTTAACAGGACATGTTCCACTCAGAACAGGCCTCGCCATGGTCGACCAAAGAAGTTGAGTGCACGTGCTCAGCATCATATTCCGTGGTTGTCTTTGGGAAATAGACGTATGAGTGCTGCCAGCATTGCTGCAGAGGTTGAAGGGGTGGGGGTCAGCCTGTCAGTGCTCAGAACATACGCCACACACTGCATCAAATTGGTCTGCATGGCTGTTGTCCCAGAAGAAAGCCTCTTCTAAAGATGATGCAAAAGAAAGCCAGTGAACAGTTTGCTGAAGACAAGCAGACTAAGGACATGGATTACTAAAACCATGTGCTATGGTCTGATGAGACCAAGATAAATGTATATGGTTCAGATGGTGTTAAGCGTGTGTAGCGGCAACCAGATAAGGAGTACAAAGACAAGTGTGTCTTGCCTACAGTCAAACATGGTGGTGGGAGAGTCATGGTCTGGGGCTGCATGAGTGCTGCTGGCACTGGGGAGCTACAGTTCATTGAGGGAACCATGAATGCCAACATGTACTGTGACATACTGAAGCAGAGCATTATCCCCTCCCTTCAGAGACTGGGCCGCAGGACAGTATTCCAACATGATAACAACCCCAAACACACCTCCAAGGCAACCACTCACTTGCTAAAGAAGCTGAGGGTAAAGGTGATGGACTGGCCAAGCATGTCTCCAGACCTAAACCTTATTGAGCATCTGTGGGGCATCCTCAAACAGAAGGTAGAGAAACGCAGGGTCTCTAACATCCACCAGCAATGTGATGTTATCATGGAGGAGTGGAAAAGGATTCCAGTGGCAACCTGTAAAGCTCTGGTGAACTCCATGCCCAAGAGGGTTAAGGCAGTGCTGGAAAATAATGGTGACCACACAAAATATTGACACTTTGGGCCCAATGTGGACATTTTCCCTTAGGGGTGTACTCACTTTTGTTGCCAGCGGTTTAGACATTAATGGCTGTGTGTTGAGTTATTTTGAGGGGACAGCAAATTTACACTGTTATACAAGTTGTACACTCACTACTTTACATTGTACTAAAGTGTCATTTCTTCAGTGTTGTCACATGAAAAGATATAATAAAATATTTACACAAATGTGAGGGATGTACTCACTTTTGTGAGATAATGTAAATAAATAATAATAAAGTGCAACAATCAATAAAATAGTAAACCAACAGAAATAGGATCCCAGTACCTGTGTAATCAATAAACAACTAAAGTAATAATGTGCAACAAGAATTAACCACCACCAAGTATTTCCCCCTTTAGGACCAGAGCACTTTTTGCGATTCAGCACTGCGTCGCTTTAACTGACAATTGCGCGGCCGTGCGACATTGAACCCAAACAAAATTTGCATCCTTTTTTTCACCACAAATAGAGCTTTTTTTTGGTGGCATTTGATCACATTTGTGTCATTTCTGATCACCGCTATAAACAAAAAAATAGTGACAATTTTGCAAAAAAAAAGCAGTATTTCTTATTTTTTGTTAAAATACATATCAAAAAAAAATATATCTAAAAAAACCAATTTTTTTCATCAGTTTTGGCCGATTTATATTCTTCCTCATATTTTTGGTAAAAAAACGCAATTGGCGTATATTGACTGGTTTGCGGAAAAGTTGCTGCGTTTACAAACGATGAGAATTAATTTATGGGGTTTTTATTTTTATTATTTTTTACTAGTAATGGCGGCGATTTGTGATTTTTAGCGAGACTGTGATATTGGGGCAGACATGTCGGACCATTTTGACATGTTTTGGGACCATTGTCATTTATACAGCGATCAGTGCTATTAAAATGAACTGATTACTGTGTAAATGTCACTGGCAGGGAAGGGGTTAACCTGCAGGGGGCGCTGTAAGGGTTAACTGTGTTTCCTGTGTGTGTTACTAACTGTATGGGGGCTGGACTGAGTGGGGGAGGAGAGTGACCGCGGCTCTTATATACAGGAAGCCTACGATCACATCCCTTCCCCCTCTGTCAGAACGGAGATCCGTGTGTTTACATACAAGGACCTCTGTTCTTTCACTGCGGGGGAGCAATCGCGGGTAGCCGGTGGACATCGAGTCCGCCCTACCCACTCCCTGGCTCCCCCAGAATACAGCGAGCACACCTTGCACGCGCTCACGATCCGCCATCTCGCAGCCGCCGTCAGTTGACGGGAATTTGTGATATCGAACCACTTTGCCGCCCTCAGACGACTGCGGGCAGTCAGCAAGTGGTTATAAAGCTGATTTCATAAAAAAGTCCAATAAAAAAGTCCAGTAGTGGTTCTTCAAAAACCCCATATAAGTAGTCTTTGAGGTGAATCGTGATTCCTCAATACAAGACAAAACTGTGTATCTCCACTCTGTGACGTGTATCCCCTTCACCAGGTGCAATGCACGCTCACCTTCATCATAGACCCACCAGGAGTCAAATATGCATGAATGTAATGGTCAGGGCCGCTGATGGGGGGACCACTAGCCCCGGTGTAAAGGGCCCGGAGCACACAGGGAGTCCCACACAGGGGGGATTAGTGACAGATGACAATTGTGTCTCTTTTCCTCCAGCAAATGAAAGATGCTCTCCTATCCTCTCCCTGCTGCCAGCATTTATCTGCTAAAAAAGAGACAGTCATCCCTCACTAATCCCCCTCCCTGTGTGGGCCCCCCTCCTCTCAGCACTGGAGTTTGTTATCTCTCTAACTTAGGCCCCATGCACACTGGCTTAAAAAAAAAGGTGCTTCTACAAGAGTTTAGTGTTTTGCCTGTAGAAGCAGCTCAATGTTACCCTATTTGTCCATACACATTTGGACGATTACAGGCATATTTAAGCTCAACATTTAGAGACAGAAATAAAAACCCTTCCAGTTCTAAACTCGTCCAAACTTTGTACAAAAAAGTTCTATATGAGCGTTTTTTTCTGCCAAGAGAACTGGGGTTTTTTAAGCCCAGTGTGCATGGAGCTTAACTTTTTTTCTCTCCCTCTGTCCCTCTGATCCCGGAGCCTGTATATTTTTTTCATGCTATCTTCATTTTTATTTATTAACTCAGTTTTATCTTTTAGATTTAGCAGGAATTCTGTGAGTTATGTTGTATTTGTTTCTGCTAATAGTTTTATTGTATTTTTAGCGAAATATAGCTTTAATACTTTCTTGGGGGGGGCCTGTACGGGGCCCCACAATTTCTATCAGCAGCCCTGGTAATGGTAACTGGCCTTTGGATTCCAGTAGCCCCTTGGATACTTCCCCTTTAAGGTTGGCTCAATGATGGTTTACAGCAGTTCCAAGGTGACATAAGAAGAAAGAAGTGCTTCAAATACTGCAGTACCCGGGGTAAGATAATGAACAGAACCGCAATAACCCAGCTTCATACAATGCACTCACATTTATTCAATAAAAACAATGCATATAAGAAATTTGCAGGTCTCAGGTATACAGAGGTTGTACTCCCACTGCCAGGCTCTACCTCTACGCATTACGCCACCATCTGCGTGGCTTCATCTGGAGGAATGAACCGAGTGGCTATGGCGGAGATATTGTCAATTAACAAATGAAAAAAACGTCTGGTTTGTGCATGAGCGGTGCCCCGTGGGAAGCCAGAAGTGAGCTGATGTGCACTATACATTAGGACAGTCACTCCTGGGGTTGATAGGAGTGATTCTTCAGATCAATAGCTGAATTGTGGACGGTATCTATAACAGGCGCGATCGCGCCAGCACTGAAGGTGATCACTCACAAGTCTATTAAGAGCGGACTCCCACATTTATACATAGAGCCTCAAGGGATGCTTGGTAAACATTTTGAAACATTAAGAAAGATACATGATAAAAAAGAGAAAAAAACCCTGATAAGATACTGACACAAAATTAACATTAAAGCCTGCAAATGTAGCTAATTTAAATATTGGTATATTTCTATATTTTTTCAATGTATAGATATGTATCCTGGCTGAAGTTTTGGTTTTAGTTTTGTTGATGTTTTTATGTTGAGTCAAAACAGCACATCAATTAGTCCAAAAGCACCACTTCACTAAGTGCATGTAAAGTGATTTGTAACTTTTAAGAGGATGTTACGATAAACAAGACCTTTGTGCGTCACTCTGAAAATGACCTGCACAGACTCATGCTGGTAGAAGTAAAATGAGCTTCTCCTTCCAAGATCTGGAAACAGTCTGCAGAAGATATTCTGACAAAACTGAATGAAAAGGCCAGAGGTGTGCTGCTTGGATCTGTAAACCTAATGGAATAATTGTTAGATATGACATTCTGTCTGTTGTGTCGTAGCTTCTGGAATATTTAATAATATCAGACTGAAGAAATGTAAGATAGGTGAACACCCTTGTACTGGACAAAATGAGTGGTTGTACATCAAATTATTTTTTTATGATACAACATGAATAAAGCACATTATGTAATTGTCTCTTTTTTGTTTTATTTATTGTATATGATGCACCCTAAAAAAAAATAGCGATGAGTAAGACTGACTATCAAAACTGACAACAACAGTATTCACTTTATTGGTAAAGTGTAACTGCACTTGGCAATAGACACTACTGGATAGATGGATGACAGTGGGAAGACAGTACTGGGGCACATAAGGCCATCTGGGACTCAGTGGTCCATTTATACTTAAAGTGGAACTTTACCCATAACAACCTGATAAAAAAATAATGTTCTTTGGCAAGAAATATACATTCCACATTAATGATTATGCTACCAAAATCAGTGCGTGCTGTAAATTGCCTCCAACTCTGTTTCTTCTTCCTGGAGGCTGCCATTTTGCTGAAGCCCAGAGCCCCCGAACAGCAGTAAATCTTTAGGCTGTCAGCAGATCAGCCTCTACTAATTCGGCACAGTGCCTAAAAATACAGAGCAAAATAGAGACAACAGTGTATTTCTGGATTTTAAACACCAAAGGCACTTTTTTTTATGTTTTACATAGCTACAGTATACCTGGAAAAGGGGCCAGCCTGAAATCATCTAGCTGGATTTCATTTTCTAAATAAAGCATAGTATGCACGCTTACATTTTCAGGTTTTTTTGTTGGATGCTTGTCTCATGTCAAAAGTGAAGAGGTTACTAACCATACGGAAATATTCGTATGACCAAATTCAATATCAGAAGTGACGTAATGTGTTGAATAGCTTTCTATGTATTTTTCGATTCTGAGCTCTTGCTCTTACGATTTTTTCTTAAAACTTCTTTTCTGAAAACCGTACTAATGATACAAAAATCGGATGTACGAAAAAAATTATAGTCTGCACATCCAGCTTTTGTCTTCCGAAAAATCCAAATCGGCTGTCGAAATGAGCATACTAAAATTGGACAATCGGTCGTCATACGAAAATCCCCTTTAGAATTTTGCATCGTGTGTACAGGCCTTAAAGTTCCACTTTGAAGTAGAACTACAGAATGTATTTCTTATTTTGAATAGAGTAAGGGAAGATTATACCCCCTGTCAGGTTTTCTTTGTCATCTGTGTCCCATAGGGGAGATATACCGTCACTTCCCTTCCATAGCCAAAACAGAAAGTGAGAGGAAATCCCTTCACAGTGAGCAAAATCTGGTTTGCTACCAGGGTCACCAGAACTAGTTTCCCCATTAAAAAACTTCCCCTTGATTACTGTTCTGGGGACAACACAAAATTTTGGATATTTCTTCAATTTGGATGATAACGGTAAAAAGGACAAATAGGTAGGGCGAATCTCCCTCACAGGAACAGAGACAGCAATAAAAACTTGACAGGTGTTCTAATAGATCTCCACTCTATCCAAAACTAGAATACGTTTTAAAGTTATACTTTAATATTGGTTTGGCTATTTATGGAATACTTCATGTTGTCACACACGCCTTAACAGTGATCTCTTCCAACGCAGGTTAGAAGTCAGAGACATTCGTAATTATTCCCTAACAATGCTCTTGGTTTATTACAGGCACTTATATAGCGCCATCAATTTTGTAATATTGTAATATCCCAAGGAATTGTCTGCCTGACCTGCAATGGGACCTGCAGAATGCTGCCCCCCTTTTTCTCTTGACACCATTTGAACTGGAAATGAAGGGAGAGTTCAGGGTATGGCAAAGGCTATTGTTCATTTGGATTTATCTATCTATCTATCTATCAATCTATCTATCTATCTATCTACAATAAGTGTTCATTAAATGAGGAAGCAACAATTTTTGCTCACACGGGGTGGCTATATATACCATTGACAGGTAGGTATGCCCCTCCTCTTGGGCCCTGATCTATGTATTATCAATGATTAGCAATGAAGTGAAGTGTATGGAGGGAAGTTAAATGTCAAGTGTTGTTATTAGTTGATATCCATGGTACTATATCCTGTTTTTCTTAAAGCAAGTGAGATCTAATGAAGGCTGCAGATACCAATAATACTGCCATCTATTAAAACACAACGTGGATCCTGCCACCAAAGACACTCCAAGCCTCTCACCTCCTTTCCTAGACCCGGAAGGGTCATAAAGCATGTATCTAATCTCCCTGCTTGGGACCGCCTGATCTGGTCACACTCCTGTTGACTCGACAATTCTTCAGGGTAAAACCTCAAAGTTTTATGCAGGATAAAAAACAAAGAAATCTAGTGCTCTCTGTCTAGCATAAAATCCGCATTTATTAAGACAAGAAGTTACTCACAAGGCTCTGCACCTCCACTGGTGCAAGTATGTAAAATGAAACAGCTGATGCAGACTTTCAAGGATAGCGGTGTTTAGTGATGACTAGCGTGGCTTCAATCTCCGTACGCGTTACGTCCTGTGGGCGGGACTTCCTCAGCGCGAGATGAAGCACGTCAGTCACTCCTCCTAGTTATTGTGTCACATCAAAGTCACATGACCACCAGCACGGCTTGTATGGACTAATGAGTAGACAATTTGCTTCGAGGTAACAGGAAGCCCTACCCCGAAGTCCGCAGGGTCACTGCGTGAGTTCCACCACTTGGCTAGCACGCATAGACCCGCCCCATCCGGCATAGCGAGATCCTTCACATGTACCCAAGTAGCAGAAATAGCTGCATTTTTCTTCCCGGAAGTCAGCAGGAACAGGTTTAAAAGATTTCTACTAAAAAGTACTAATGCAAAAAAATTAAAATAATATACCGTATATACTCGGGTATAAGTCGAGTTTTTCAGCACATTTTTTTTGTGGTGAAAAAGACCCCCCTTGACTTATACCCGGGTCAGTGTCTGTGGGTGATCAGTAGTTTCACATTAAACAGAGCCATGCTGCTTCTAAGAGCCGTTCTGTGCTTGTTAGTGTGACTAAACACATAGGAATGTAGAGAATGCTGAGAGAGGTGTCAGATTTTCAGCTTGATGTCGGGAGGTGGGCAGGACAAGCTGATGTTAGCTGTTCAGTCCCGCCCACCTCCTGATCTCCATGAAGAGCTGCAGCTCTCTCTCAGCATTCTCTGCATTCCAATGTGTTTAGTCGCACTTACAAGCACTGAACGGCTCTTAGAAGCAGCACAGCTCTGTTTAATGTGAAACTAAACTACCTTACTCATCCCTTATGTGTTCTGGCTACAGTCTCTGTGTCCTGGCTAATATCCCTGTGTCCTGGCATTAATATCCCTGTGTACTGGCATTAATATCCCTGTGTCCTGGCATTAATATCCCTGTGTCCTGGCATTAATATGCATTAATATCCCTGTGTCCTGGCATTAATATCCCTGTGCCCTGGCATTAATATGCATTAATATCCCTGTGTTCTGGCATTAATATCCCTGTGTCCTGACATTAATATCCCTGTGTCCTGGCATTAATAACCCTGTGTCCTGGCATTAATATCCCTGTGTCCTGGCATTAATATGCATTAATATCCCTGTGTTCTGGCATTAATATCCCTGTGTTCTGGCTAAAATCCCTGTGTTCTGGCTAAAATCCCTGTGTTCTGGCTAAAATCCCTGTGTTCTGGCTGCTGCATTTCACACTCTAGGCTTATACAAGGGGCAATACATTTTCCCATATTTTTTGGGCAAAAGTAGGGGGATCGGCTTATACACGGGTCGACTTATACACGAGTATATACGGTACTAAACCTAAGAAAAAATGTCTGCATGTTTATCGATGCAAACATCAATAAAAACATCCATAAAAAGCCAAAACTTTAGCATGCAAAAAATGAACCTATTCAAGAGAGATTCTACAAGTAGCCCTCTAGGGGCAAGCTCAAGGGAATATGGTCCATTATATCAAATACTAGAAATGTAATAAGAGATTTGATCTCAAAGTAATTTGATTGGACCCGAGGCCACATAATCGCCACCTCACCGCTGTCCTGTACATACTGTATATTTCATAATCCAAATATAAAAATATCAATAAAATCGATGAAAAATTACATATAAGGGAAGAAAAAATTTAAATATCAGTAAAAAAAGAAATGTCAGTACAAAGAGGGGGGTGGTACCAAAAGTTCCCCATAACCCCCAGTGTATACTATCTATCTGAGATGAAGCAATTTAGGTTGAATCGACATTTAAGCCAGCAGGTTTGAGAACCCCTGTCTCATAAATCCAAAAGGACTCCCTGCGGCTTAAATGTTGGACAAAATTGCCCCTCTCCAATGCCGGGACACCTTCTCAATCCCCCAGAATTTGAGACCTCTTGGGTCCTTGTGGTGACACAACTTAAAATGTTTAGATACGCTATGGGTGATGCGTCCCTTAATTATGTTGTTAATATGTTCAGCAATCCTTACATGCAACGCTCTTGACGTGCGGCCTACATATTGTAGACCGCATTGACATTCTAGCATGTATATTACCCCCTTAGTAGTACAAGTAATTAGATCTTTGATGTCATATTGTTTATTAGTAGTCAGGGATGTAAACTGTTTTCTCTTCTAATGTTCCATTTGGCTCCCTTGCATGCAGCACATCAACCGCATGCGTAAAATACGGACAAGAATGAAAATAGTTTATTCTCCTGATTTTTGGGGGGGGTCTACTACCCCTGGTGCTAGAATGTCCCGCAGAGTAGGCGCTTTTTTGTATATAAAGCCAGGACGTTCTGGAAGTACTGGGCCTAATACTCTATCCCCTTTCAATATGGACCAATGTCTATGTATTATTTTTTCAAAAGATTTGTACTACACATTATAATTCAGAACCATCCTATATTCCATTTTGGAGGTTGATTTACGGTTACTCTGCCCAGCAATGATGGAATTTCTATCCACCTGACAAACTTTTATTTGGGGATCTTTCCTATGCTTTTAGGAAACTGGGCCATCTGTTCGAAAGTATGCAAACAAAATAAGATTAAACTTTTAGATACCCAAATAGGAGAAATTAAATGACGCATAGAAGATAAAGAGATACAAGAAAAAAAGAAAAATAAATTTATCCGAGACAGTTTGGATTTCTCTAATAACACAGCATATAAATGGCAGTCCCAGATTTCGAATCAGGTTAACGATCAGGAAATGAATGAGATCTCTGTACCCACTGAAGTTCCTGGAACCCCTTTTGAAGCAGTATATCAATATGAGTACCCAGGGGAGGATAGATTTCAATCACAGGGGAATAAAAAGAGGAAACAGGATCGAGGAGGTAGAGGCCGTAAAAATATTAACAAAAGGGGTAGAGCACCCTATCATTACCCACCCCGTAATGAGGAGAGAACTTGGGCTCATTCCTCTCAACAATACACTACTTGTCCCCAAACCCCTAGAAATGATTATAGGGGAGGTTATTCACCTAGAGGGAACTGGCACCATGCTCTGGAAACAGTCCCAATGCACAATAGATTTGCCCCTTTACAACATATTCCATGAGATCATTTTTTAGGGGTACAGAGGACCCCAGTGAGGGGTCACACTCCATACACACCCGTAAGGAACATAAATTGGAGGGACCCTCCTCCTCAACAAGGTCCAGACCGAACCAACTGAGGCAGAAAAAGAAAGGAAAGAGAGGAGATCGAGAGGAGGAAGACGTGTCCAAAAGGCAAAGACCCCGATAGGAGACGGAATTTATAATTTAAGTGATGTATCCTTAACAGAACAAGAAATCAGAGTTTTAGATAAAGGCCTCAAGTTTGCCCCTGTACAAAATTTAAATAAATTTCAGGCCTACATCAATATTCAAAAATACGTTAGGGGACTCAGTATAAAGAGATATTTTTTATCAAATCCTATACAGAGAGCTGACCCCCAGGTAGTGAACAGAAGTTCCAACCTTAGGAACAAGTCTACATTCAATCCACCAGGCCCAGATAACAAATTTCTGGAGGTCTTCAAGAATCTGGTGTGTAAATATCTAGAAACATTAAAAATTAAAAAAGTACAGGATCCCTACCATTTGAAAACAGGCATTACTCTTTTACAAGAAAGGAACAACATAGTTATTCGGTCTGCTGATAAGGGAGGGGGTCTGGTTATTATGAATAAACCATATTACCAAGAAGAAATGAACCGTCTCCTGGACGATCAGGATACTTATCAATTGCTTGGAAGAGATCCTATGCTTGAGTACAAAGATATGTTACATCATTTGGTGGACAGGGGAGAAAAGAAGGGCATTTTAAATCATAAAGAGGCATTATATTTAGACCCATTATTCTGCAGGACCCCGATTATGTATTTTTTGCCGAAGATACATAAAAGTATAGAGAGACCACCAGGTCGTCCGATCATTAACGGAATTGACTCAGTCACTTCACGACTGGGTTAATACATAGACACCTTTCTCCAACCGTTGGTAGTCGGTGCAGATGCATATCTTAAAGATACAAAACACATTATCCAAATACTTGATACCCTTACCTGTTTACCTAATAGTATATTGGTAACGGCCGAGGTAGGGTCTCTATGTACTATTATTGACCATGAGGAAGCTCTCTCTTCAGTCCGTTGGGCCTTAACTCAATCTGATCTATCCAGCCGACATAAATGATTCCTGGTGAAATGTTTTAATTTTTGTCTGAACCATAACTACTTTTGGTATGGCCGCCGGTTTTATTTACAGGCCAGGGGGGTGGCTATGGGTGCCCACTTCGCTCCCAGTGTGGCCAATCTATTTATGGCCTACTGGGGGGAAGATGTAGTTTTCAGGGACCACCCACCCCAGCTGGTCTGTTACCAGCGGTACATAGACGACCTGATTCTCATTTGGGATGGCCATATGGATGATCTGAAGAGGTTTATGGATCGTTTGGATAATAACGAGAAAAATATAAAGCTAACCTGGAATATTGATACACATAAAATTCAGTTTTTGGATCTAGAAATCTTTAAGGAGGGCAGTAGTTTTAAAACAAAAAAATTCTTTAAGTCTACAGACAGAAATGTGTATATACCTCTTACCAGTTGCCATCATAAGTTATGGCTTTTCAATATCCCTCGTGGACAGTTTATCCGTCTGCGATGGAACTGTTCCTCGGAGGATGATTTCACTTCCCAGTCCCCAATATTAGCGGAAAGATTTCAGCAAAAGGGATATTTGAAGAATACAATAGAGGAGGAAATTGATAAAGTTCGTCAGATGGATAGAAATTCCATCATTGCTGGTCAGAGTAACCGTAAATCAACCTCCAAAATGGAATATAGGATGGTTCTGAATTATAATGTGCAGTACAAATCTTTTGAAAAAATAATACATAGACATTGGTCCATATTGAAAGGGGATAGAGTACTAGTCCCAATACTTCCAGAACGTCCTGGCTTTATATACAAAAAAGCACCTACTCTAGCACCAGGGGTAGTAGACCCCCCCAAAAATCAGGAGAATAAACTATTTTCATTCTTGTCCGGATTTTACACATGCGGCCGATGTGCCGCATGCAAGGGAGCCAAATGGAACATTAAAAAGAGAAAACAGTTTACATCCCTGACTACTAATGAACAATATGACATCAAAGATCTAGTTACTTGTACTACTAAGGGGGTAGTATACATGGTAGAATGTCAATGCGGTCTACAATATGTAGGCCGCACGTCAAGAGCGTTGCATGTAAGGATTGCTGAACATATTAATAACATAATTAAGGGACGCATCACCCATAGCGTATCTAAACATTTAAAGTTGTGTCACCACAAGGACCCAAGAGGTCTCAAATTCTGGGGG
Organism: Glandirana rugosa; assembly: GCA_018402905.1. Taxonomy (NCBI): domain Eukaryota; kingdom Metazoa; phylum Chordata; class Amphibia; order Anura; family Ranidae; genus Glandirana; species Glandirana rugosa. The sequence continues at coordinate 251,121 of BLSH010185810.1, forward strand.
ATTGAGAAGGTGTCCCGGCATTGGAGAGGGGGCAATTTTGTCCGACATTTAAGCCGCAGGGAGTCCTTTTGGATTTATGAGACAGGGGTTCTCAAACCTGCTGGCTTAAATGATCCAGCTTAAGCTGTAAATTCGGTCGTCCAAACTCTTGGGGACAGAGTATTTAGGTTTTCCTGAGGGACGCCGAATTTACAGCCTGTTTTAACGGGGGAGAGGTTACGGCCCTGTGGAAGAGTTAGGGGGTCTTAAACTCTGGAGAACCCAGGAACACCACTGTGTTGAAATTTACAAATCTATGCGATACCCACTACGCAGGGAATTAATACAATAATTATACAAGTCGTTAGGAATGTACGTTGCGAGAACTGCACGCCGGATGTATAACATCTGGCGTAACTG
>BLSH010185810.1:254188-266647 GCA_018402905.1 Glandirana rugosa
TATATATATATATATATATATATATATATATATATATACGCAAAAATCTGTGTTGCCGTTAAAGTACTCTCGTATCTAGTATCGAATGCCCTTGTGTGAGTGTGTAAAGTACTTGCCACAGATAAGCGAATTACACACATTACAGTAGCAACATTTATAGCATCCTGTTTTATGGGATATTTTGGGTGAAGCCTTGACGTATTTCTGTCTGGGGTTGGCCTGTACCAAATGGACATGAAGAGTCCTACCACGTTTATACACTATCATAGGTTTGGTCCTGATGGTTTGTCCTAAGGACCTGTCAGATTGTAAGATATTCAAGTTGCGTTCCACTGCCTGTCTAATCACACCTGATTCGTGATTATACATGTGGACAAACAGTGGTCAATCTACAGGGCCAGAGGCTCTTGGACTATTGGATAAGGCCTTGGCAAGGGCTCCAAAAACCTGTGGTACATTATTTCAAGTTGTCTCTTTTTGTCATTTTCATCTGAACAGGTGCGTAGAACCCTCACAAATTGTGAAATGGGAAAGTTCTTACGCAGATGTGCAGGATGTGCACTCTGAAAGTGCAGCAAAGTGTTTCTATCAGTGGGTTTGGTGTAAAGAGACGTAGCAAGGGTCCCATGGGTGTTGGTGATTAACACATCAAGGAACGAAATACAATTTTTCGAGATCCCAGGGTTAAACACTATACCCAAAAAAATGCTGTTCAGGAAATTAACAAATGCAATAAACTCATCCCCATTACCTGCCCAAATGAGAAAATTGTCATCTATATACCTCATCCATTTAATGACATACTTGGTGAATAGAGAGGATGTGTAGACTATTATTGACCATGAGGAAGCTCTCTCTTCAGTCCGTTGGGCCTTAACTCAATCTGATCTATCCAGCCGACATAAATGATTCCTGGTGAAATGTTTAAATTTTTGTCTGAACCATAACTACTTTTGGTATGGCCGCCGGTTTTATTTACAGGCCAGGGGGGTGGCTATGGGTGCCCACTTCGCTCCCAGTGTGGCCAATCTATTTATGGCCTACTGGGGGGAAGATGTAGTTTTCAGGGACCACCCACCCCAGCTGGTCTGTTACCAGCGGTACATAGACGACCTGATTCTCATTTGGGATGGCCATATGGATGATCTGAAGAGGTTTATGGATCGTTTGGATAATAACGAGAAAAATATAAAGCTAACCTGGAATATTGATACACATAAAATTCAGTTTTTGGATCTAGAAATCTTTAAGGAGGGCAGTAGTTTTAAAACAAAAAAATTCTTTAAGTCTACAGACAGAAATGTGTATATACCTCTTACCAGTTGCCATCATAAGTTATGGCTTTTCAATATCCCTCGTGGACAGTTTATCCGTCTGCGACGGAACTGTTCCTCGGAGGATGATTTCACTTCCCAGTCCCAAATATTAGCGGAAAGATTTCAGCAAAAGGGATATTTGAAGAATACAATAGAGGAGGAAATTGATAAAGTTCGTCAGATGGATAGAAATTCCATCATTGCTGGGCAGAGTAACCGTAAATCAACCTCCAAAATGGAATATAGGATGGTTCTGAATTATAATGTGCAGTACAAATCTTTTGAAAAAATAATACATAGACATTGGTCCATATTGAAAGGGGATAGAGTACTAGTCCCAATACTTCCAGAACGTCCTGGCTTTATATACAAAAAAGCACCTACTCTAGCACCAGGGGTAGTAGACCCCCCCAAAAATCAGGAGAATAAACTATTTTCATTCTTGTCCGGATTTTACACATGCGGCCGATGTGCCACATGCAAGGGAGCCAAATGGAACATTAAAAAGAGAAAACAGTTTACATCCCTGACTACTAATGAACAATATGACATCAAAGATCTAGTTACTTGTACTACTAAGGGGGTAGTATACACGGTAGAATGTCAATGCGGTCTACAATATGTAGGCCGCACGTCAAGAGCGTTGCATGTAAGGATTGCTGAACATATTAATAACATAATTAAGGGACACATCACCCATAGCGTATCTAAACATTTAAAGTTGTGTCACCACAAGGACCCAAGAGGTCTCAAATTCTGGGGGTTTGAGAAGGTGTCCCGGCATTGGAGAGGGGGCAATTTTGTCCGACATTTAAGCCGCAGGGAGTCCTTTTGGATTTATGAGACAGGGGTTCTCAAACCTGCTGGCTTAAATGTCGAATTCGACCTAAATTGCTTCATCTCAGATAGATAGTATACACTGGGGGTTATGGGGAACTTTTGGTACCACTCCCCTCTTTGTACTGACAGTTCTTTTTTTACTGATATTTTAATTTTTTCTTCCCTTATATGTAATTTTTCATCGATTTTATTGATATTTTTATATTTGGATTATGAAATATACAGTATGTACAGGACAGCGGTGAGGTGGCGATTATGTGGCCTCGGGTCCAATCAAATTACTTTTAGATCAAATCTCTTATTACATTTCTAGTATTTGATATAATGGACCATATTCCCTTGAGTTTGCCCCTAGAGGGCTACTTGCAGAATCTATCTTGAAAAGGTTCATTTTTTGTATGCTAAAGTTTTGGCTTTTTATGGATGTTTTTATTGATGTTTGCATTGATAAACATGCAGACATTTTTTCTTAGGTTTAGTATATTATTTTTATTTTTTGCATTAGTACTTTTTAGTAGGAATCTATTAAACCTGTTCCCGCTGACTTCCGGGAAGAAAAATGCGGCTATTTCTGCTACTTGGGTACATGTGAAGGATCTCGCTATGCCGGATGGGACGGGTCTATGCGTGCTAGCCAAGTGGTGGAACGCACGCAGTGACCCTGCGGACTTCCGGGTAGCGTTTCCTGTTACCTCGAAGCAGATTGTCTACTCATTAGTCCGTACAAGCCGTGCTGGTGGTCATGTGACTTTGATGTGACACAATAACTAGGAGGAGTGACTGACGTGCTTCATCTCACGCTGAGGAAGTCCCGCCCACAGGACGTAACGCGTATGGAGATTGAAGCCACGCTAGTCGTCACTAAACACCGCTGTCCTTGAAAGTCTGCATCAGCTGTTTCGTTTTACATACTTGCGCCAGTGGAGGTGCAGAGCCTTGTGAGTAACTTCTTGTCTTAATAAATGCAGGTTATATACTAGACAGAGAGCACTAGATTTCTTTGTCTTTTATCCTGCATAAAATTTGAGGTTTTACCCTGAAGAATTGTCGAGTCAACAGGAGTGTGACCAGATCAGGCGGTCCCAAGCAGGGAGATTAGATACATGCTTTATGGCCCTTCCGGGTCTAGGAAAGGAGGTGAGAGGCTTGGAGTGTCTTTGGTGGCAGGATCCATGTTTTGTTCACCTGCATGCTTCTGATCTTTGTGCACTTTACTTCACCTGGATGGGATTACAGCATTAAGAAATGTAGATCTAAGAGACTTTTCATCTCATTGCTTAAATTAGAGACTGTGTTTGCGCTGCACTGAGCACTTTTGCTACATATCTGGAAGGTTTTATGAATTGCCTTTTAGGTGCTTAGCCTGCAATCAATTAATGTCCAATCATTGATATCTGTGTGCGCTGAATATTTTGTTGGTGTATAGACATCTATTAAAACATGCATGCATCCTACTGAAGCCCTGATGCACTCATTTTCATATATAGTCAACCAGTCAGCCATATTCACTTATAATACTGGACAATATACTGTACTGTATGCAGAGCATATTGTGTGTAATGTGACCTCATAAGCCTATTGTCATGGTTGTAAGAAAACAAACTGCATTTTCTGGCTGTATTAGAATATCAGTTGGCTGAAACTGAAATGTTTATAGCTAAAAAAAATGTATTTGCCAGTTTGATTTGTAGTCTTCTCTTTTTTCCTATCGCACACTTTCTTGGCAAACGGGCTCTTATAGCAGTGGGTGCTGCAACGAAAACCAGCTGGGTCCTGGAAATGTCATGTGCACATATTCGCTAGCACACCGTGGATCCTTGTCCTTTGCCATGCATGCACTCAACGCACATGGCAACAGGGCAATGGGAGGACGCCTTAATGCAGGGCCGTCATCACCACGAAAACCTGTGATGTCAGGCCGGCACCGCATCAGGTAACACAGTGCAGGGAAAGTGTCAAAGTGCCGGAGCCTAGGAGAGAAAGGTGAGAGATGGAGGAAAAGCGATCAGGGACAGGAACAGAGTTGCAAGCAACCTAGTGGACAATGAAAGGAGAGAAAAAAAGGAAAGACAATAAAGAGGAAAAGAAGTGGAAAAAGGAACAAAGGAGAGAAGGACAACACATAAAGGAAAGGGAAACAAAAGGGGGAGGAAGGGGGGAGGAAGATAAACAAAAATAAAAAAATATATAAAAAATAAAGATAAAAATATTAATAGTAGAAAAATAATAAAAATACAAATAAATATAAATAATGTACATACAAATAAAAATCAAACACAAAAGTAAAAATAAAAATACATGAAAATAAAAATAAATATAAAAAATATAGAAAATATATATAAAATAAAAAGGTTGAGAAAGTGAAAGAAATATGAAAAAAGGAGAGAGTGAAAAAGGCAAACAAGGAACAAAAATGCATAAATAAAGAGAGAAGAAAATGAAAAGGAGTGAAACAATGGAAGAAAAGGGGAAAGTGGAAAACAGCAAGAAAACAGGAAAAAAGAGGAAAAAAGGAAAAGGGAAAACAAAAAAGGACAGCAAGACGATAACCTTATGGAACCAAAAGAGAGGAGAGAGAGAGAAGGGAAAGAAACAGGCTCCTGTGTGAAGCCCACTATGCTGATAACAAGTCCTTAGGATATTTACATCAAAGCGCTATACGAAAAAAAGCGATCTAGGACAAAAATGGAGGATCAGTGATTAAGCTTAGTGTCAGAAGACCACAGTAGAAAATTAATACAAATGTCTACCAAAAAAAGCATATGCCAAGTCATTAGCATATGGTGGGTGAACCAAAAAAAGGAACAAAAAAAAGAAAAAAAAGGAAAAAAGAACAAGCATTATGTTACAAAGTAAAATTGTATCTGGCCAGAGTTCCCCACACACTTAATGCAAATGAGTAACACGGGTATTACATAATTGTGTCATCAGGAACTAGTAGCCAAGGGGAAAAAAAATTGCAAAATGCAAAAAATGAAGAAATGGGAAAAAATATTGGGGAAGAGATCACTATCTGTAATCAAGGAAACATGTCAGAGATAAATTGGTGTTGAGGCCCCCGGGCTGTACCGTGCCTAGTGTGTGTACCCAGTATGCCTCACGACGGAGAAGTAATCAGTCATGATCTCCTCCCCTAATCTGCTGTTTGACTTGTTCGATCACCATCCCTTGAAGCTCGTGGGTTTGGTGCTTGGATGTCACAAAGTGTACTGCTACGGGTTTGTTGGGGTCAACCTGTTCACCCTGTTCAGTCTTGGTCAGAGCCACCCTAATGTCACTTCTGTGCTTCTGAAACTATTTCTTGAATGGACCGATCCTCTTTCCCACGTAGGTCAATGAGCACGGGCATTTTAGTATATATATATATATATATATATACGCAAAAATCTGTGTTGCCGTTAAAGTACTCTCGTATCTAGTATCGAATGCCCTTGTGTGAGTGTGTAAAGTACTTGCCACAGATAAGCGAATTACACACATTACAGTAGCAACATTTATAGCATCCTGTTTTATGGGATATTTTGGGTGAAGCCTTGGCGTATTTCTGTCTGGGGTTGGCCTGTACCAAATGGACATGAAGAGTCCTACCACGTTTATACACTATCATAGGTTTTGTCCTGATGGTTTGTCCTAAGGACCTGTCAGATTGTAAGATATTCAAGTTGCGTTCCACTGCCTGTCTAATCACACCTGATTCGTGATTATACATGTGGACAAACAGTGGTCAATCTACAGGGCCAGAGGCTCTTGGACTATTGGATAAGGCCTTGGCAAGGGCTCCAAAAACCTGTGGTACATTATTTCAAGTTGTCTCTTTTTGTCATTTTCATCTGAACAGGTGCGTAGAACCCTCACAAATTGTGAAATGGGAAAGTTCTTACGCAGATGTGCAGGATGTGCACTCTGAAAGTGCAGCAAAGTGTTTCTATCAGTGGGTTTGGTGTAAAGAGACGTAGCAAGGGTCCCATGGGTGTTGGTGATTAACACATCAAGGAACGAAATACAATTTTTCGAGATCTCAGGGTTAAACACTATACCCAAAAAAATGCTGTTCAGGAAATTAACAAATGCAATAAACTCATCCCCATTACCTGCCCAAATGAGAAAATTGTCATCTATATACCTCATCCATTTAATGACATACTTGGTGAATAGAGAGGATGTGTAGACAAAGCGTTCCTCAAGATAGCCCACAAACAAATTAGCGAATGAGGGAGCCGCTGAGCTCCCCATGGCAGTGCCTCAAATTTGTGTGTATGTCTTTCCTTCAAACACAAAGTGGTTATTGGCGCCCTTTGGTAACTCGGAGAAGTCTTGTTTGGAAAGAAAATGTTCAACGGCTTGTAGGCCGGCAATATTGGGTATGCAAGTATACAGAGATGAAACGTCCATCGAGGCAAGACTCCAATCTTCATGAAATAAAGAGAAGAGCTCCAATTTTTCTAGGAAGTCCCTCCTATCTCTGATGTAGGCAGGTAGGTCCCTCACGAAAGGTTGCAAGTGATAGTCAATAAACTGGGCCAAAGGTTGGGTAATGGCTATTGTTACATAGTTACATAGTTACATAGTCAGTGAGGCTGGAAAAAGACACAAGTCCATCAAGTCCAACCCATGTGTGTGTTTTTTATGTCAGTATTACGTTGTATATCCCCCAATGTTGTGGTCCCTTAGGTGTGCGTCTAATAGTTTTTTAAAATTATCTATACTACCAGCAGAAACCACTGTTTTTGGAAGAGAATTCCACATTTGCACTGCTCTTACCGTAAAAAAACCCCTACGCATCTTAAGGTTAAACCACCTTTCTTTCATTCTCAGTGAATGGCCGCGTGTCTTCGTGTTTTCCCTTGTGCTGAATAGTTTTGCCCCTATAGCGGGGTCACCAGTACAGTATTTGTACATTGAAATCATATCCCCTCTCAAGCGTCTTTTCTCCAGAGAGAACAAGTTCAGTGCTTGTAATCTTTCCTCATAACTATTGTGCCGGAGACTATAGGTCTAAACTTGAAATGGCATAAAAACTTACATCAACGTGATGTAAGTTAGGGTTTGTGGTCCCCCCTAACACTGCTATGTACCATTTGGATGATGAGTCCATTTATATCACGTTGATGTAAGTTTTCATACCGTTTTTAATAAACTATATTAAGGATTTTATGCTATGGCGAGACTTTTGCTTTCTTGCATGGATGGATGGATGAGTCATCTTGATGCTGTGATTTCTGGTGATCTGAAGATCTTATCAATGGTGTGAATACCCCACGTTGGGAACGCTGGTTATATGGTCCCAAGGTAGAACATCACTACAAAAGACTGAAATTTCTTCCTGGGATTAAGATTCATGGTGGTTATTAACGGTTTCCGGTAAGTGTTCAATTTACCTGGTGGTGGATGACCTGGTGGATGACGTTGACACACTTGCTTGCAGTCACCGGTACCTGTGTGAAGACTAACACTTACTACTTACTACCCAGATCACTGTATGGGACTTTTCACTAATTCCTTCTGTCCTATATTTTTTTCTTATTTGATTATTTTAGTTTGGAATTAATATTGTGTATGTCATTAAATACCAATCATTACGGAGTGGGTTTGGTTTACCTTGATGCAATTAACCATATTTTGCCTATTGGTATTTTAGGTTTAGACTGAGTCTACCAACCCTAATTATTACAATCAAGCTGAGTATTTAATCTTTTCATGAAAAGTTTCCAAAAAATTACACAATTGGCGCTGCCGTCTAATGGTGCTTTGCCCTCAATGAATAAATATGTCAATCATTGCTTGTGATATAAAAGAAACAAGTGCCAGAAAACCACCTTAATACAGTGACATTCAGTGATAGATGTGAAACGGTGGTACAAACGTGAATGGATAAATAAATAAGTGAATCAATAAATAAATAAATATATGACTGCGGCGCTGCCCTGTCTTAAACACCTGGAAGGTGTGGATAAATGCGGTTAAAATAAAAAGACAAATGGCGCTGCCTAGTAATGGTACCAGGTGTGTGTATAAAACGAGCTAGCAGTGATTACTATACATAAATCTAGGGTGAAATAAACCAGTTAAGAGATGAGCTTTTTTAAAATTGTATATTGTGAAAATATATTAAGAGACCACCTTGTGCCCGTGTATGTCTTATACAGATGGGCTGCCGTATGAGGGTCCGCCAGGAAATGCCAGTGTCCGATGTCAATCCATAGGTCGCCTCCGAAGACGTCGGATGACGAAACACGTAAGGCGGAGCCTGAGACGTCACGACGCTCACCCATTGATTCAGAAGGAATACGGAGATCCCTCAGCGAACTGATTACAGTCGCTGCAACACTCGTCTGACTTCTTACTAAATGTGAGTTAGTGAGGCACTTAGGTGCTGTGTCTATTATACCCACACATACAGCATATGCTTTGTCTCCCTTTGTATGAGCCCGGATCAGATTATGGATTGACATCGGACACTGGCATTTCCTGGCGGACCCTCATACGGCAGCCCATCTGTATAAGACATACACGGGCACAAGGTGGTCTCTTAATATATTTTCACAATATACAATTTTAAAAGAAGCTCATCTCTTAACTGGTTTATTTAATCTTTTCATGCTTATGGTAATAGAATTAGCACTGCACTAATTTTGTCCATTAAGAATATGGATTACTGGAACCATGTCCTGTGGTCTGATAAGACCAAGATAAACATATTTGGTTCAAATGGTGTCAAGCGTGTGTGGCGGCAACCAGGTGAGGAGTACAAGTCAAGTATGGTGGTGGGTGTGTCATGGTCTGGGGCTACATGAGTGCTGCACTGGGGAGCTACAGTTCATTGAGGGAACCACGAATGCCAACATGTACTGTGACATACTGCAACAGAGCATGATCCCCTCCCTTTGGAGACTGGACCGCAGGGCAGTAATTCAACACGATAATGACCCCAAACACAGCTCCAAGACGACCACTGCCTTGCTAAAGAAGCTGTGGGTAAAGGTGATGGACTGACTAAGCATGTCTCCAGACCTAAACCCTATTGAGCATCTGTGGGGCATCCTGAAATAGAAGGTGGAGGAGGGCAAGGTCTCTAACATCCATCAGCTCCGTGATGTCGTCATGGAGGAGTGGAAGAGAAATCCAGTGGCAACCTCTGAAGGTCTGGTGAACTCCATGCACAAGGGGGTTAAGGCAGTGCTGGAAAATAATGGTGGCAGCACAAAATATTGACACTTTGTGCCCAATTTGGACATTTTAACCTCCCTGGCGGTATGATTATTTCAGATTATTGGTGCTGAAAGCGGTACGATTATTTTGCATGAAAATTTGGCATTTTATATTGTAGGCCTGTAATTCTTAGGAATAACTCACTTAAATCTGTCCAAACAAGAGTCTAGTAGACATCCCGGGTATGATAAAGTTTGAAACATGAAATCATAAATTATAATATAATAAATAACTAAAAATAATTATCAAAAATAATAACGTAATAGTAATAAAATTTATTCAATAATGTAATCAAACCAAAAACACTGAAATTTGCTCAGTTGCAGAATTGTCGCTGTCGTCACTTTCAGTGTCTGATGATAAATTTCCCCAAGAATCAGTATCACTCAATTCTGCAAATGATTCTTATTTACTATCGGTGTTTTCTAGCTGATCAAAAACCACTTTTGATGTAAAGAGATGCTTTTTGGTTGCTATGGGCATTCTCAAGTTTTCAGGCAGAAAGAATGACATATATAATATAAAAGTGCATGCAGGGCACTGGGCAAACCACTAGGGACAAAGGAGATGTGAAATGTTTTCATACAGTAATGTAATCTATAAGATTACAGTGTACTGCATGTGCTGTGTGTGTTTCACTTTTTGAATTTCCCGCCGGTTTCCGTCCCCGTGCGACGTGGCGCTCGCAGGGAACGGAGCCCGGCACACAGGAGTCATCTGGCGGTGGACACAGCCCACAGACACGGCGGGGGACATCGCTGGATCCAGGGGACAAGGTGAGTAGCGCTGCCAGGATCCAGCAATGCAATCCCAAGTGTGGCTCGGGTTACCGCTAATGGTACTGAAATTCCACCCCGAGCCACACTTGGGATTACCGCCAGGGAGGTTAACTTAGGGGTGTACTCACTTTTGTTGCCAGCAATTTAGACATTAATGGCTGTGTGTTCATTTTGAGGGGACAGCAAATGTACACTGTTATACAAGCTGTACACTCACTACTTTACATTGTAGCAAAGTGGCATTTCTTCAGTGTTGTCACATGAAAAGATAGAATAAAATATTTACAAAAATGGGAGGGGTGTACTCATTTTTGTGAGATACTGTATATAGCACTGTCAATTTATGCAGCGCTTTACATATACATTGCACATTCACATCAGTCCCTGCCCTCAAAGAGCTTACAATCTAAAGTCCCTAACTCACATTCATACATACACATACTAGGGCCAATTTAAACAGGATCCAATTAACCTACTAGTATGTCTTTGGAGTGTAGGAGGAAACCCATGCAGGCACAAGGAGAACATGCAAACTCTAGACAGATAGTGTCATGTTGGGATTTAAACCAGTGACCTTTTGGTGCTAGGCGAAGGATGCTAACCACTACGCCACTGTGCCACCCTATAGATATATGCCCTATGTGAATGAAACCTACTGTAACTGTCAGTAAAAGAAAAGGCTGCCACACACTGGATAGATTGCAAGTGTTCAAATTTATTACAGCCACTGTCCACAGACATGGCATTCCCTGCTCTAAAACCACTCATCTAGTGCTTTTCACTCAATTAGTGCTTTATTGTAGAATTCTGCAGTTAAGCCATGATGGGGTGAAATGCATTAGAAGGACGGTCCCCGGAAAAGACTGCCATTGCCATGCTTGTGGACAGTTTCTACAATAAATGTGGACTCTTGTGATCTATCCATTGTGTGGAAGCCTTTTCTTCCGCTTCCAAAACACTGTTTTAATGTCATATTAAAATATGCTAAATATAAAAACAATTTTTTAAATAGTATCTATTTAACCCCCTTGTAATTTGCCATCAGATGTTTTGTTATGTACTGCATAATCTAAATTAAAAGCAAACCAAAACCACATTTTCAGTTATTAAACACACATTTTCATTAATAACCAACAAAATCATCCACACAAATAAAACTAACATATTGGTTCTTAGTAAAACCTTTCCAGAGGAAAGCCTGTAAGGGGGTAGACACAATGAAGCATATTCTTTCAACAAAAATATTTCTTGTTTGAAACATTTTTCAAACATTAGCCATAGATTGGGGCTAATTTATGAAAAGTATGCCAATGAAAAAAAAAACCTTTTGCCCACAGCAATCAGTCAGAAACCTTGTTTTAAGTTAAAACAATGGACTGTGAAACTGGCAATTGGGAGCTAATTGGCCACCATAAGGAATAATCATTTTTTCATTCCACATCCTTTTAATGAATGTCATACTGTACACTGTTTCTGGTCAATTTTAAGACTGCATTCACACCTAGGCGACACGTTTTTGGGCATATTTGAAGCGTTTTGTCGCGCGTCTTGTAACGCGACATTGGGCGTTTGCAAACGTTGATGTCGCGCTAACACGCACGTTTGACGCTTTTCCATTGATTCTACATCAATAGAAAAGTGTCAGAAACGCCAGTAATATGCCCGATTCGGGCGGCAAAAATACCTCCAGGAGTAGTCCGAGCGTAGGGCATTTGGCTTCAGGCGTTTTTGAGTGGAGATGTGAACCGTCTCCATAGAGAAACATTGTTTTTTTTTCCCCTCCAGAGTTTTGTAGCTTCAAGCTTCAGGCAGATTTGAGTTACAAAACGCTCAGGTGTGAATGGGCCCTAATAATCAGCACATCTTTTTACCAGTAACTGTTGTGCTCATAAGTTGACATACCCTGGCAGAATTTATGATTTCTTGGCCATTTTTCAGAGAATATGAATGATAACACAAAAACATTTCTTTCACTCATGGTTAGTGTTTGTGTGGACTCGCAAAACATTGAGTTTAGACGGACTTCGAACTTCGATGTTTTGAGACCTCCCCTTTTTTTTTGTTACAAAGAGATACCTCTGCCAAGTGTAGAGGTGAGTTTTTGCGGACTTCGGTTTACGGGATGCGAGCCTGATGAGGACCTCCATAAAAACGGCGGGCTTAGCCCGTATAATGACCGCAAAGACTGTGAAAAGATAACTACATCTTAGTTACCTTTTCGCAGTTTGCACGCACAATCGCGCTGTAGTTGCAAACGTTTGCGGGTTACAGCGCAATGTTCTGCGCGCTGTTTTGCGAAGTTTATACGGGTTTTT
>BLSH010185810.1:312658-327156 GCA_018402905.1 Glandirana rugosa
CCGACGTCTGAGCAGCCCCAATCCTCCTCTTCTGGGATCTCCACCAGTGCTCCTTGCTTCCTCTCTTCTCTGTGAGCCACCATAGGAAGTCACTTCCTGACATAGGTGTGCGCAGCCTATTGCATTAGGGTGTGCACCCCAAAGCTCATACACACATGCCTTTCTCTGCAGCCCAAGCTGCACCGCACAGTCAATGAATGGGAAATGCTCTGTGCTGAGTGGCTTTCTGTTCATTCACAAACCGAAACATTGTAAACACAGTTTTGTATGCTTCAGTTATGAATGGACACAGTAGCTGAGTGTGTTCACCGTGTTAATTTAGAAAGGGAAGGGGCTAGTAAATTACATATTTATCAGCCCTTTCCCCCACTCTCCATCCTGAAACATCTGCAGCAGCCGGGGGGAGAGGAAAGGAAGGACACCAGTAGCACTGCGGAATGGGGGGGGGGAACTAGTGGGGGGAAGCCTGCGCAAAAGGGGGAATCGGCACAGCACATAGTGATTAGGGTGTGCCTATGCGCCTGTGCACGCCTATGCTTCCTGATGATAGCACTTCTGCAAGCTAGATCCTGAGCTGCACTGCCTGCATCCATAGACACAGACAGACATCTGTAAACTTCTCTGCCCCGTCCCTCCGCTCCCTCATCATAGGATTTGACTGACAGCCATTGGCTCTCACTGCCTCGGCAAAAAACACTATATAAGCAGGGAATGCATTAAGCTAAAAAATGTTTTGGCTGAGTGGAAAAGGGGCGTCAGGAGCCCGGGGCTGACAGGGCTACAGCCCCAAGGATGCCCCCGAAAAGCCCCGCGGCTCAGGGCAGTATAATTCTGCTATTAGCCCAGAGCCCCGAGCCGCCATAACAAAAGCATGGTGACGCGGCGGCACCTATGATCGACGTCACCACACTGGTCCAATCCTGCGTCGCGGGACGTGTGACGTCCATTATAAGGTGCTGCCGGGACTCAGTGACACTGCGGGGTGGGCACCAGGCAGCTATGATGGATGTCACACTTGGCCAATGCTGTGTTAGCGTGGGACATGTGCCGTCCATTAAAGGACACTAGTACCAGTCTATTCCTGATGTTACGAAGCACGGTTCTAGGCCTGGGGACACCCTGATCATAAGGAGGCATGCTGCTGGGGCTGGGGACACCTGATGTAAGGAGGCATGCTGCTGGGTTTGGGGACACCTGATGTAAGAAAGCAAGGTGCTGGGCCTGGAGACACCTGATGTAAAAAGGCAAGGTGCTGGGCCTGGGGACACCCTGATGTAAGGAGATACGATGCTGGGCCTGGGGACACCCTGATGTAAGAAGGCATGCTGCTGGGCCTGGGGACACCCTGATGTAAGGAGGCATGCTGCTGGGCCTGGGGACACCCTGATGTAAGGAGGCACGGTGCTGGAGACACCCTGATGTAAGGAGGCACAGTGCTGGGGACACCCTGATGTAAGGAGGCACAGTGATGGGCCTGGGGACACACTGATATAAGGAGGCACGGTGCTGGGGACACCCTGATGTAAGGAGACGCGGTGCTGGGGACACACCTGATGTAAGGAGGCATGTTGCTGGGGACATCCTGATGCAAGGAGGCACGGTGCTGGGGACACCCTGATATAAGGAGGCACGGTGCTGGGAACAACTGATGGAAGGAGGCACGCTGCTGGGGACACTTGATGGAAGAAGGCACACTGCTGGGTACACCCTGATGTAAGGAGGCACGCTGCTGGGGGCACCCTGATGGCATCTGGTGGCAGGAGACGTGGCAAGTGACACACTCGGGGCTCCCACTGATTCTGCTTTATGGTGAGTTGAATTATTTCATTTTATATTAGAATGTAATAATAGAAATAATGCTCTACAATCATCCTGACAACATAACAACCATGGTGCCGGGATGATTGAAGCTCCAGGCGTTTGGAGTATGTTTAACTGCTGATTGTTAAACTTTCTGGAATACACATATTGCTATTGTGGTGTAGGATCTGGGCCTGCTGCCCCCCCATCCGTCTTTCTTTCCTTCTCTCTCCTTCCCTCCCTATTTCATTCTTTCTTGCTCCTGTCATCCCTCATTCATCTCAGACTCGAACCACACCCCCTTTGAGCCATGCCCCTTTAAGCCATGCCCACTATTTAGTTTAAGCCACACCTACGTTTCGTTTACCACATTTCTTCGGGCTGAAGTCCCTGGGCTTTTTCCCACCTAGCAACGACCCTGGCATCGAAGGAAAGCAAATACCACGTAGGGCATAAAAAATTATCAGTGTAAAAACTGGGAACAGCGTAAGCTTACATTTGGATAAACAATGGCTTAGGATTCTAACATTATCCAGATAGCAGGTCCTGATTCGTTCCTCTGCACGCAGCTTGAAGGACCATGTTTAGAAAAACTACATTAGTCCACTTTCCTAAGCGCCCTACTCAAAACTAATGTAGAAACTTCCTACCCACCATGATAAACATACCTTCCTCCACTATTTACCACCTCTGGGCTACAGTCTTCTCAACGCTTGCCACACGTGCACAGTGAGCCCTGTAGACTATAGTCAGTCCACCCTCTAATTGTCTGCAGTCCTGAAGTACTGCCCCTTTCATGTAAATTCACCCACACTTCAATTGGACATTCAGGTCTCATGTGAGCAATAGTTACAATGGTTAGTATTACATTGTTGGCATTGATCACTTTGATCAACCATAGGTTTTACCACTTTTTTGTCATTGTATACTATGTTAATTCACCACCCTTAATCCAGTACTACTATGTAAGTCCACATTCAACATGTAAATGCCAATGAGGACTTTGGCCTATTATTCTCATTTGTACATCATAGGATTCATCCTCTGTACTTGCCACTTTAACTGCACAGAAAAACAAGAGAAAACACAAGCATTTTTTCATGTGTCTGGATTTATCTTCTTTTATAAGAAATAGAAATATGTAAGGAAAAGTAAGGAGAGAAATGTGGGCAGTTATTAGTAAAATCTCTTAAGAAGCATATGGGTAAGCAGTTTTTAGAATGTAGTTAAAGGGCATGCTGCAAAAATACATGTGAATTATGGCCTATTTTGTTATCAAGCCATGTCAGGTGAATATAATTGTCAAAGTTAGGCACAAGGTTTCCTCACCAAAGGCATCATGCAGCTGAATTATACAGTGCTCCAACTAGAATCCTAAAAGCAAAAACTCATTGACTGCATTTTACAATGACTACAAAGAATCTTATGACTATCCTAAGCAGAACTTTTTTTCTGTTTTTAGATTTATGTACCATGTTCTATAATTATCAGTAATGGCAACTGCCTGAATCTGCGGTAGTTGGATGATTGGACCATGATATGCTGATATATTCACTACCTTGGGATAAACTAAAAAAGGCCAGTTGAATGAGAGGTAAAACATTTCAAACATAATCAACTGTCTAACTATGTTTGATTTTTCTCTAAGGCTAATAATCTATGGGCATTATAACTTTGCAGCTTTTTTTCTACATTTTCTTGTCTCCATTTGTTATGCATTCAGCAATGCAATCTGTGTTGAACTTGATACTGTGATGTAGCAGTTCCAAAGCATAGATGTAGTGATAGCAAGGACCAAGGTTAGAAAGTAGCACGTGGTATAATAATTCTATCAATCCTTTCCAGATAACATTTAAAGTAAACACATTCTAAATTCTGCCACAGGGCCAATATCAGAATGAAGCATTTAGATTCCAGTAAGTGCACACAGTCATCAGGCGGAGTAAATCATCAAACTCTTATCTTCATGGTCATAGTGCCTTGTAACAAGACTATATAACTACAAAAAATTAAGGATATGGTATGGATTAATATACTATGCAGAAGTATATATAAAGAAAGAGAGAAATGTTAACACGCCGTAATGCAGACTGTTGTGTAACCCTAACTGATATGCTTGAGTAAAAACTAACATGAAATGTCTTTTTATCCTTGTGCACTACTAGAAATGTTAGGCTGTTATCATTAAAGAGTTAGTTTACCTTCACTTGTTTTTCCCAAAAACCTTCCTATGTTTTACAGCGTCCTAAATAAATGACCATGCTGTGCTTCATTTTGGATGCGTGGCAGAAACTCACAAGCAAGTACTCAGCTTCATTCCCTACCAACGCATACGCAGTCAGCATTTTGTAAGAGTGTGAACTAGGCATTCGAAGGTAGGGAACAAATCCAGGTGCTCATTTTTGAGTTTCCTGGGCTGTGCATCTAGCCGGTACTTCCTGCTATTTTAGTATAAAAACTTGTTGATTTCAGAAAGGGCAAATTGAAAAGGGCCCCTTCTGACAGCAAACATGAACAGCATTGGGAGCACACATATTTTTATGGCAAGACTGGAGAAGGCATGCTTTTCCACATTCTTTCCAAATCAATAACACAATTTTGTTATATTGACGATATTCTGATTATCTGAACTGCAGGTGAGGAGCACCACCTGAATTTTACTAGTACTACAAAATTTCTCCCTACAATAAGCATGAAACCCATCTATTGACAGAAGGAAATACACTCCCTGGATACAAATATACAATTTAAACACAATAGCTTAGCAATGTCTGTAAGGCCCCTTTCACATATGCGGACCATTCATCAGTTCCGTCACCTCAAAATGTATGACGTATTCATCTTTTTTTCATCCGTTTTTCATCCGTTTTTTTTTTATCAGTGCTCATCAGTTTTTCATCCGTTTTTCATCAATTTTTAATCCATGGTTATCAGTTTTTCATCAGTTTTTATATATCCACTACCAATGCAAAAACGGATGAAAAACTGACCATTCGTCAGTTTACATACGTTTTTTTGTCCGATCCGTTTTTTTGACGGATGGAAAATAGGACTTTCATCCGTTCAAAACAACGGATGTTGACGGAAGCGGATGAAAAAGGATGCAAATGAATGATCATCCGTTGTCATCCATTTTTCCATAGAGATGCATTGATGTCCATTTTTCATCCATCAACGGATGTCTGAAAAACAGACAAACAGTCCGTATGTGTGAAAGGGGCCTAAACCACAATCTCATGGACAGACCAGCCTTCCTCAGAACTGACAGCTTTTGCCGCAAACACACAAAAAGCTCCATAATATACAGTCAGGCAGTATGGTACACTTGCATCTGCTTTGTTAGTATGGCATAGGATGAACACCTAAAGGGGCTTTGGAAGAAGTGCATGGGCAATAGACTCAGGTCAAAAAGGCAGCCTCCATTGCTAAGGAATACCTTCTGAAATACCTGCCGTACAAAGAAGAGAGCCACGTCCCCTTGGTTGTCACCTACAAGACACAACTGAAGATGCTACGCAACATCATAAAGCAGCTCTAATCGACACTAAAAAAGATGAGAGATAAAAATATAAGTCCCCAGACCCTCCCCTCCTGTCCTTCAGACAACCTCTTAACCTAATGCAAGTGTAGCACCCTTGTCCTAAACAGGGCTGCCAGCAAATTTAGTTGTGCTAGGTGGTAACTAGCCTGCCTAATTTGTAGTCTTTGATCCACTTATTTCTGTCTTAAGCCCGAGTTTAGTGTTATGTCTTTCTCTTTTGTCAATAGGTGGCACTACTGCCTCTGGCATTAGGATGATAGATTACAGTGAATTCAGGTTATGAGTAAATATGTTGTCTCTGCCAATCAGGAGGAGTTTTCTTCGGCCCCTGAGCATGCTGGGATAGCCTATTTATTCGGAAGGAGTCAGGTGATCTGGGTTATTTCCACCTGGACGGCTGCTTAGGTGGATGTGTGTTGCATAGCTCCTCGCTGCTAGGTCTGCCTGAGGCCTATCCAGGAAGTAGCAGCAGCAGAGTGTTAGGCCTGAAGCCTGAGGCCTAACCACATATGTAAAGGCTCAACCCGAGGGGAGCCTGATCAGTGACAGAGGTAAAGGAAAAGCAGTTGCCACAAAGGGATGACAGCTTCTGTTACCGGAGGCAAGTGCAGAAGGGATGGAGTTCTGAAGGGATACCAGAGCAGACACTTCACTAGCCATGGACGGTGAAGTAAGTGGGAAAGCTTTGGTAGCAACTCATCCTGGAGTACAGAGGGTAGCTGTAAGTAAAGTTTGAAGATAAGTCCAGCCGGTTAGCTGTGAGTCAAGCCAGAGGGATCCAGCGGGTAGCTGTGAGCCCAGGAGCCCAGCGGGTAGTGTGGGTGCAGCTTGAAGAATGCAGCAGGTAGCTGTGAGAAGAGCCAAGAAGTCAAGTGAGAGACTGTGAGCTAAGCCTGAAGACTACAGCAGTTGGCTGTGAGTGAAGCTTGAGAAGTCCAGCAGGTAGCTGGGGGAAAGCTTGAAGATCTACAGTGGGATACTGTGAGTGAAATGTTGCTATAGGAGACAGCAGTTGCTCCAAAATAAAGATTGCTGCATTCAGCTTAAAGACCCTTTTTCTGTATCGTTGTCTGCCTAGTCCTAATTTTGTCTGCGGTGTCTGCCAATTTGCTATTGCATCTGCCTAAGGGTTTCCTGTGCCCTAACCCTCTCTCCCCTGTTCCTGTTAAGAGAAATACAACTCTCTTTGTTCATTTTTAAAAAGTGACCTGCGCCCATCATTCCATCTTGCACTACATCCATTATGCCTAGTAACCTGCACTCTGAGGAGGAATGTCAGTTCTCCCTGACTTTGGAGGTCACCATCAAGCGTCTAGAAGTCGGGGAGATCGCTACACAAGTAATTGTCCACAGCACCCTAAAAAAATAGTTAATTAATGGCAAATCTTCCTGCCTGTAAAATGATGTGAGACCTGCAGACAAATATCCAACACTGACCATGTGCAAGTACCACAGTTCCAGCATGTACACAGAGTTGGTGGAACATTTGCCTACAGGTCCTGCAATATAGTATACCTGATTATGTGTGTGCAGTGTGCTTGGGAAACATAAGCTAGTCAAGGGTGGCTTAGTTACGTTGGGACATCCAAACATCCAGACCCAGGGGTAGAAGATGATTTCAGTACCAAACTGTCAAAGATCCCTTAATTCCCTCTGGGTAGTCCTGATATACTGGCAAGCCAGACATATGCTTATAGATAATGCAATGTTGGGAATGCCACTGAGCACTTGATCACCCAGCTGTAAGTCCTGAAATCTCACTCTTACAATATAGTTTCTCTTGTTGTGCTGACCTCAGACATCTGAAACGACTTGAGCCTTTTGATAGGTAGACATCAAATTCTTCCAAGCTGTTCTCATATCTACATCTGGTCAATGGTGGTACCAAAAGCCAAGTCCACCAATAATTTGGCCTCCCTCCCAAACATGGACATGTACAAAGAGTAACCAGTAGTGGAATTCTCTGTAATGCTATATGCATGCACATCTCCAGATACATGCCTGCTCCAATGATGCTTCTTTTTCACTGTCCCCAGCTTTTGGGTGACAGGGAATGAACCTGGATCTTTGAAAACCAAAACAAACTGTCTGATGAGTCAGCTCTCAAAGTCTCCACCAGGATTTTATCCACAGTTGAGACTTGGACTTTTGTTAGGAATCTCTGGGCAAAGCTGGTGAAGTGATCTGTCACAACCAGGTCGTTTTCATGTCCAGACTTTGGAAGTCAGTACACACAAACTCCATGGGTCCTTGACCTTGGAGATGGCCCTTGGGGCAACTCTGGCTGGAAAAGTTTTACTCTGGTGCAGTTTAGCAGGAATGACAGTAACTTTAAACTTTGGGCCTAATGCAGAGCCAAACAAAAAAAAAAGTTTCTCACTAGTTTAAAAGTACTGGGATGTCAGTACTATTGTGGATACTGACTAGGATCCTTGCCCTGGGTTCTTTGCAATGCCCTTGACTCTGACACAGAGTCACTATCTGAGACAATGGGAATAAGTAGCCATCTGACTAAGTCTTAATTATTTTCCATGATCAAGGAGCCCCAGGTGGATGCAGGGGGTCAGGGGCATAATATGGTTAGAGTGTTGAAAGTCTCTGACTATCCAATGATGGAGGGGTCAAGCGGGAATCTGCATGGGCAGATACCCACCATACAGGAACGTGTCGGCCCTGATATACCATATCTCCAAGTCTTCCAACTTCCACAGGAATAGATGTCTAAGAAGTTAATCATATAAGTTTCTGTATAAAAGAATCACTTGCTTACCCAAATCCAGGAGAACCTTCATGTAGTTATATTGAACAGGCAGGATGGAAGAAGGGCCTACTAGCTTAACTGGGAGTTTGTTTGGAGCTACTAGCGTTGCAAATCCAGCAGTTGGAGCTCGTACTGTTTCTAACAATCTGTTCAATGAAGTAGGATCAAGTGAGCCCTTATTTAAAGGTTTACGCTCACCATCGACTTTTCACCAGCGCTCAGCCAGTGCTCAGGATCAGTACTGCTGTGTCTCCTGTGTATCCTGTGACCCTGTGATTCTGTATCCTGATTCCAGTTGCTGATCCGTTCTCTGAACTGTGCCTGCACTGGCCTCGGCTTGTCCTCTGACCTCCACTTCTGTCTGCTCCATTGGCTCTTGCTTCGATTCCAGACCCAGCTTGTTTCCTGACCATGCTCCTGCCTGTCCCCCTATATTTGATCCATTCTGTCTGTGTATGACCCTGCCTGCTTGACTCTTTTACTCTACCTGCTGTCTCCAGTACCAGCTGCATACCCGCTTACTGGAGCTGCCTGATGACTTCACCTGCCCAGCGTGGACACCTGCTCTCCTGCTAGCAAGACAAGACTTACAGACACTCTTGCCACTCTGTACTCCTGCGCCTCCTGTCTACACTATCAGGGGCCCTGAGTCAGAGGTGTAAGAGAGGCCTTCCTCATTGTATCAGGCTTGGCTACCAGGTACATGACAGGGGACCTGGCGGGTACAGACATCGCCAAGTCCTTAACAACCAGTGATGTCATCTGCCCCATTTTCTTCCATAGTTAGGAATCACCAGCCATGTAAGCAAAGGGTTGGGGATAGTTTAATGAAAAAATTGTGTGCCCCTCCCCTTTATTCCAGAATCTTTGAGTCTGGAATGGATTTTAAGGAAGTACCCCTCACAAAAAAAGACGTCTCCTAGGAAATCTATACCAGGCCCTTAATCTGAGCATGCAGCCTGGTTGACCAGGAAAGAATGGAAAACCATACCTGGCCACATGCCTTCAACAATGGGGGTACCTTCCCAGGACGACCTCCCTTGCAATGCACCCTGACCTCATGTTGACTAGGACAAGAGCCTGTTCCCCACAACCCAGGCTAGGTGGTTGTCAGGATCTAAGAGTGGAGGGCTTATCAGAATCTTGAAGCTCCACTGAACAAAAAGGGGGCACCTGGATACCAGCCCTCTCCCTGTGTGAATTAGTATTGGGTACATGTAGTACTGTGGTTCTCAGAGTGTGAGGTTGTAGGTCCAGTGTTCAACAGCAGGTGTCTCTCTGAAGCCAGCAGATCCCAGCACTTAGTCTTCTCTTGATGCTGGCTGCTGGGAAGGTATTTAGTCCCTCCTCTACTATTTCCCCTTGCTTAAGTGTTTTGCCTTTTAACAAGATTCCACTTGCTGATTTATCCTGAGCCTCTCTCCTTACGGATCCTGCTCTTGCCTTGTACCTTCTATCCTGTGTGCTGCTGCCTTGTACCTGCTGTTCCTGATTCTCCTGATTCCAGTTCTGGTCCCCTTTCCAACTGTTCCTTGCAACTCCAGTTTTACCCTGTTGATCAATGTTCTCCATTTTGTATACAGTATATTGCAATGTAGTTAATTTGCTGGTTAGGTATTCTCTCTCTTAGTTAGGCTGCTAGTTAGGTGTTTTGTCACTTGTTTTTTGTGGACTTTTGTGGATATTTTCACATTTGCTATGCATTCTGTTTGCTGGTGTTTGGATGAAAACTGTTTCGCTGTAAATAAATCCTACTTAAAGCATACTCCGTCTGGTTTCAGTTTCCTGAGTGAATCTACTGTACATGGTCTGGTCATTCCTGCTGCATCCAGCCTTCTCTCGGTATCCCTGACACACAGCCTCCCTGTGGATCAGCAAATGGCAGCTCCTGGCTCCTGATTTTCCATACATGGCAGATGTCCAATGTAGTACTATCCCTCAGTATCCTCCAAACTGCAGCTGGACAGTGCTCCTCTAGCCTCTGTTCTCCATGTATGGGCTCACTGCTCTAATGCCACAATGCCACATGTGTCTACCCTCCCCAGCATAAATTGCCCTGTGACATTGGTAAACAGGCTTTCTGCCCACAATTATGGCTAATGGACATCCTTGTCTCTCCTGTGTTCTGTGGGCTGCTCTGTCCTATCCTGCAGCAGCATTGCGGGTATCCACTCAAAGCCTGAGTCGTGTGGCTATCCATCCTTTAAGGCCCTGCTGGCCAAGCTACATGGTTATACATCTAAATGGTTCTGATTAGCAAATTCCTTAACTGCCTTTTTTCTTCTTTGAAATGCTGCTGTATTATATACCAGAATGTATTATTATTATATTTTGTTACAAAGAGACACATACTATGCAGTGCTGCGTTAGTTGAAAATATAAAAAGCTGAAATTTAAAACAAGTATCATGCATACTAGGATCAAAATATGATACAGTACTTGCCAAAATTTCCTGGTGGCCACCAAGCTCTCCTCAGTGCTTGGTATATAATAAATATACTGAGCCACATGCACTAAGGAAAATCATATCATCGCTTTATTTCATGCTGTTCATTTCCTGCCAAAAATAATATTGCATGCAATGATATTTGGCATTAATTGTTATGCCCCAATTAATTTTACCAAAGCTTTCTTTGGTGACTCTCCTGCCAGTTAAAACATTAACACTTGCACAGGAAATAAAATCATTCTGTGAATCATTATTTAATAATACATTTAGACATATGCCAAGTACGTGCATGTGTATTTACTAAGTGCTAACTGACATGTCTTTAACTACAGCAGTAAGGCTAGTTGTTCTCAATGTTGCATATTAAAAACCAGTAACTGCAATAGTCAAGTCTATAGGGAAAGCAAGGATGGCAAGGATGGCAGAGATGGTAGAGATGGCAGCACTTCCAAAGTGTTACCGATTTATAAAAGAAGATTTAAACCCTAACTGAATAAGACTTTTTTTTTGTAAAGCATAGTGTATCATAAGTGCCATCGCAAGCCTGTGTGACAGGTTGCCAATGCAAGGGCAAAAAGTGGGAGATAGAGCAATGTCACCCTATAAAAAGGAAATGTCTGAACAAGGGCC
Organism: Glandirana rugosa; assembly: GCA_018402905.1. Classification (NCBI taxonomy): domain Eukaryota; kingdom Metazoa; phylum Chordata; class Amphibia; order Anura; family Ranidae; genus Glandirana; species Glandirana rugosa. Next base: position 323,840 of record BLSH010185810.1, read on the forward strand.
TGCATGCCCATCATTATTTAATGGAAGTTGAAGATGTAAAAATATTGAAAAAAGGCTTTTGAAATGATATTAACATCTTTAACAATCTTAAATAAGATTTTAGTGATTGGGTTTATCTATTCTTTAAAGTATAAGTGTAACGTAGCAGGACACACTTATAGGGGAACTATGCAACATGGTCATAAACCCCTTACTGAACAGCATCCGTAGCTCGGGTCAATAAGTGGCATCAATGTAATCTTTTACGTGGGGCTTCCACAGGTTTCCCTCTTCACTAAGGGTGGAACAGTGACACAGCATCATCCTTTTGGGAACTCTGGGCAAGACTCAGCCAGGTGTAACCAGATTACAGCCCCCCTTTGAGCCTACACTTTTTGCTAGCATTTGTCCGCTTGTCCCCACACACAGTTTCGTGATTAAGAGAACTCCCCCCTGAAGGAACAGAGACAATCTAGGCAGGAACTGCATATTAATAAGATAAACATTTTACTATAAGCCTTTAACAAATAGGAGGATGCCTATGTTATTTCTTATTTGCTTCTCTAATACACCTTCTATATAAAGCTCAAAATTACAAAGTTCCTTTTGAGAGACCCATGTCAACACATTGCATACTCTTCCTCATACATAATCTTCCCATTTTAGGGTTGCTATGGCTTCCCCCATCTCCCCAATAAGGAGAAGTCCAAGCATTCCCCCCTCATGGGGGGGGGGGGGCACACAGTTTAAACAAAGTGCAATCACATACTGTCTTCTGTGAAAGGCTCTAGACAAGAAGGGTTCCTCTGCTACTTCATTGTCTTTAAAAAAGACCAGTTGCCCCACCCCCACTGCTTATACAGTCAGGTCCATAAATATTGGGACATCGACACAGTTTTTATCTTTTTGGCTCTATACACCACCACAATGGATTTGAAATGAAACAAACAAGATGTGCTTTAACTGCAGACTTTAAGCTTTAATTTGAGGGTATTTACATCCAAATCAGGTGAACGGTGTAGGAATTACAACAGTTTGTATATGCGCCTCCCACTTTTTAAGGGACCAAAAGTAATGGGACAGATTAACAATCATAAATCAAACTTTTACTTTTTAATACTTGGTTGCAAATCCTTTCCAGTCAATTACAGCCTGAAGTCTGGAATGCATAGACATCACCAGGAGCTTGGTTTCATGCCGGGTGATGCTCTGCCAGGCCTCTAATGCAACTGTCTTCGGTTCCTGCTTGTTCTTGGGGCATTTTCCCTTCAGTTTTGTCTTCAGCAAGTTTGATTTATGATTGTTAATCTGTCCCATTACTTTTGGTCCCTTAATCTCCCTGGTGGTATGACTGAGTCTGGAATTTATTGCTGAAAGCGGTACAATTATTTTGCATGAAAATATGGCGTTTTATATTGTAGACCTGTAATTCTTAGCAATAACTCACTCAAATCTGTCCAAACAAGAGTCTAGTAGACATCCCGGGTATGAAAAAGTTTGAAAAATGAAATCATAAATTATAATATAATAAATAACTAAAAATAATTATCAAAAATAATAATATAATAGTAATACAATTTATTCAATAATGTAATCAAACCAAAAACGCAGAAATTTGCTCAGTTGCAGAATTGTCGCTGTCGTCACTTTCAGTTTCTGATGATAAATTTCCCCAAAAATCAGTATCACTCAATTCTGCAAATGATGCTTATTTACTATCGGTGTAATTTGCTGATCAAAAACCACTTTTGACGTAAAGGGACACTTTTTGGTTGCCATGGACATTCTCAAGTTTCCAGGCAGAAAGAATGACATATATAATATAAAAGTGCATGCAGGGCTCTGGGCAAACCACTAGGGACAAAGGGGATGTGTAATGTTTTCATACAGTAATGTAATCTATAAGATTACAGTGTACTGTATGTATGCTGTGTGTTTCACTTTTTGAATTTCCCGCCGGTCTCCGTCCCCATGCGACGCGGCGCTCGCAGGGAACGGAGCCCGGCACACAGAGGCATCGGAGCGGCGGACACAGCCCGCAGACACGGCCGGGGACATCGCTGGATCCAGGGGACAAGGTGAGTTGCGCTGCCTGGATCCAGCGATGCAAGCCCGAGTGTGGCTCGGGGTTACCGCTTTTGGTACTGAAAATCCACCCCGAGCCACACTCGGGAATACCGCCAGGGAGGTTAAAAAGTGGGAGGCACATATACAAACTGTTATAATTCCTACACCGTTCACCTGATTTGGATGTAAATACCCTCAAATTAAAGCTGAAAGTCTGCAGTTAAAGCACATCTCTTTAATTTCATTTCAAATCCATTGTGGTGGTGTATAGAGCCAAAAAGATTAGAATTATGTTGATGTCCCAATATTTATGGACCTGACTGTATATCCTAGGTAAATGGCATTAGGAGGTTGACAAGTAATTTTAAAGCAGGACTTCAAAGTAAGGACCTTACTTCCCAGTTTACAGGCATATTAAAAAAAAGCAGGCCCACTCTCTAGCCCCTAACCTAATCTGATCTAGAACCCCTATTCTACACTTGAGGTGCTAGGAGTACACCCACTTTCATGTGAGGCCTTACTGTGCATGTATGGCCAATGCTGGAGAAAATTTCAGGTCCAAGATTGTTGCCACTGGAAGAGGCATGTTGGTGGGATACAACGTGGTGCGGAGGCAATAATTCACACATTCAGGTTCAATATAGAACTTGTATTAAAGTAATGCAGCAACAGTTCACAATAGACCTGGTGGGACAGCAGGGCACGCTCACAGTTTCCAATGGTGTGAAGAAGCAGGCTCCAGCCGAACCATCAGTGTCTGTTGAGAGGAGAACTAATGCGGCCTGGCCTTCCCATGTCCAGTCGAAAAGGTATCCAGAGATATGCAACCCTAAGCTCTCCCTGCTTGTCAAGAACAAACACACCCCTGTTCAGTTTGTACGAGAACTACCAAACAGAGAAAAAGTCTATGGAATCCGAACTTGAAAAATCAAAAGTGCCCATTTTGAAGGCTTATATGCAAGTAATTTACCATAAAAAGTGTATGGGGTCCTGGGCACTGCACTGGGGGACATGTATCAACGCAAACATTTTTTTAAAAAAAGATTATTTTTACAGGAGCAGTGATTTTAAAGATGCTTAAAGTGCAACAATAAAAATGAAAAATTCCTTTAAATATAGTACCTGGGGGTCCCCTTAATCTGCCAGCAAAGTGGCACATCTATACCGTGTATAGAACGTGCTGCAGCAAAAATGAATGAAATGACATTTAAATTGCCGGCTATACAATACCATTTCCGGCAATAGAAAAATGTTTTTAAAAATGGCATAAG
>BLSH010185810.1:337507-351822 GCA_018402905.1 Glandirana rugosa
CCGACGTTACATGGGGGTGGACACAATGACCGTCGACGTTACATGGGGGGTGGATACAATCATTGCAGCTGCCAGTAACACAGGTGGGGGTACATTGCAGCCACCAGTAACACAGGTGGGAGTACATTGCTGCCGCCAGTATCACAGGTGGGGGTACATTGCAGCCGCCAGTATCACAGGTGGGGGTACATTGCAGCCGCCAGTAACACAGGTAGTGGTACATTGCAGCTGCCAGTATCACAGGTGGGGGTACATTGCAGCCACCAGTAACACAGGTGGTGGTACATTGCAGCTGCCAGTATCACAGGTGGGGGTACATTGCAGCCACCAGTAACACAGTTGGGGGTACATTGCAGCCGCCAGTATCACAGGTGGGGGTACATTGCAGCCGCCAGTATCACAGGTGGGGATACATTGCAGCCGCCAGTAACACAGGTGGGGTACTTTGCAGAGACCCCCCCCCCCCACCCCGAAGTCGAAACAAGTTCCGCATTTACCCCATCTAATAGGCAGGCAGGAGTGTGCAGAGATCAGCATGCGGACAGCGGGCTGTTTGCATGCAGAGGCAGCGCTTGCGGTGAACGTGCTGCTGGTGCCTGGAGCCTGGAGGTCCGGCTTCTCTCTCCATGGCCAGAAGCGATGCCGAGGCTCCTCCGAGATTAATCACCAATCTATTGGACGGCGGTGATTGATTGACAGTACCAGGAGCCAATAGGCAGCTTGAGCAAAGCGCCTCAAGGCAGAATTAAACCCTGCCATTGAAGCGTGACGCCTGCAATGATGTGATTGCAACGACGCCACGCTTCCCATAGTGCACTGTGTCCGGCGCCCGAACACAGTGCACTTAATTTAAACAAACTTTTTTTTTTTTAAAGGGGACCTTTTTTTAATTTTTATTTATTTATTATTTTTGGGGGGGGCAGTGCCCGGGCAACCCTATGAGCGGGCCGCTTGGTTTGGACAGTTTGGACAGGAACCAATTAACCTACCGGCATGTCTTTGGAGTGTGGGAGGAAACCGGAGTACCTGGAGGAAACCCACACAGGCACAGCGTGAAAATGCAAACTCCAGGCAGGTAGTGACATGGTTGTATTTAGATACACCCCTGAATATGGTACAATACCCTACTATATTCTAAACCAGCCTTTCTCAACCTTTTCAACACAGAGGAACCCTTGAAATAATTCTCCGGTCTCGGGGAACCCCTGCTAAAAATTCAAAATCTACAACTCTTTTCAATATTTTTATTGAAAATGTTTTGCAATACAGTAGAAATACGGTGGTGAAATACAGTTAAAATCAACAACTATATTCAATACGAGTTACAAAATAAAGAAAGACATTCTGTCTATGAGCGAAAAAAGGTAAATGAAGCATTTGGTTAAGAAAACTGAATATGAACTTTTAGAATCAATGGGAGTAAGACAGGCAATATAGCATGAACAAATAAAACTGGGTTTACCTTCAAGAAAAGAGGAGACCGTCATGGCTGCTGAGGAAGGACTATGGCCATCTATCACTGATAACAACATATTGTGTAGATAATCTTGGAATTAGCCCCTCAGCGGGAATGAGCCTCTAAAAGGGGTGGACCCATGGAAGTCTGCTCAGGTTACGACCCAAGGAAGGCTCCCATATTCCTGGCACCCCTAGGGGAACATGCTGTGCCGAGAGCTGGGGTCCCTCAGACCCTCCCAGGGTCCCTCCCCACCGGTCCTCGTCATCGAGTGGACGGGAGGAAAAATTGTGAAAACATCTTTGCTTGGTCAACCTCAATGAAAATAGTGAGCTCTTATCCCAATGATCTCTACTTGTACCTCGTACCATCTGAGTGCCCGTTATGGCACATGCAAATACAAACATCGAAGAAAGAGAGGGAAGGAGAAAGAAGGGGAAAGGAAAGAAAGAAGAGGAAAGCAGTGCTCAGTGTGGAACTTGTGAAATTACTCAGGGCTCTGTAAATCAGCTAACGGTTTGGTTCACTGATGTTCCTGGGACAAAGGAAACTCCAACAAAGGTTGCCCAAGGTTCCCATATTGCTTCAAATTTATGAAGGTTATCTGATAAGATGCTGGCGAGTTTTTCCTGTGTCATTAACCAGGAGATTTTCCTGATCGCCGCCTTAATGGAGATCCGTTCTTGCTTCCAAGCCCTAGCTATAGTAACCTTAGCGCCAAGGAGAATAAAATGGATCAGCTTCCTTTTGAGTTTCGGGACCTTCGGAATGCAGTCGTTTAAAAGTGCAATCAGGGGAGCCCTTGCCAGTTTGCAACCCGTAACCTTCCGAATGATGTTGAAAATTTTGGACCAGAACGGCCTTACTCTAGGGCATTCCCACCAGATATGGGCCATGGTGCCTCTAAGAAGACAACCCCTGAAGCAAAGTGGGTCAGCATTTGGGTAGAATGTAGCTAGTTTAGCTGGGGTAAGGTACCACCTCATCATGACCTTAAGGCTGGCTTCAGAAATAGTGGTGTTCAAAATACCCTTAAAGGATCTAGAACAGGCTATATGCCACTGATCCAAATCCCATTCGAATTGTAGGTCAGATTCCCAATTAATCATAAAAGTCGATTTTTCTGTGGGACATGTGAGTGCATCATAGATGATTGAGATGCCCCCTTTCTGCTGTGAAGGCTGACCACTCCATCTTTCATAGTCTGTGAGACTTGGGGGAAGTGGTTTATTCTTCCAAATTTTGTGAAGGAAGTTGGAGATTTGGAAAAACCTGAAATACTCTGATTTTGGGAGGTCTAGTTTGTGGATGCAATATTTGAGGGTGATTGGGCCAGCAGCTGTAAAGAAGTGTCCTATTCGAAACAGACCTTTGTTTAGCCCAAAATCTACAACTCATGATACATTAATGTGATGGCCAGTGGGAAGAATGCTCCTTACACTTGTGGTCATTAGGAAGAATTACCCCCTTACAGATAGCTAAAAAGATCAATGATGTCATTGGGAATATATCTGAGAGGTAGAAATTGACCATTGCTCAAGGAACCCCTAGCAACCTCTGGAGGAACCCTGGTTGAGAAACCCTGTTTTAAACACTAAAATCAGTAAAACATGACCCAAATTAATATAAGTGCCTGAGTGTTCTTTGCTTGAAAGATATGCTAGGGCGACACAGTGGTATAGTGGTTAGCACTCTCGCCTAGCAGCAAAAGGGTCGCTAGTTTGAATCCCAACCATGACACTATCTGCCTGGAGTTTGAATGTTCTCCCTGTTCCTGCGTGGGGAATCCTGGTGTAGCTGTGCATAGTCACCAACCAGCTTCCAGTTTTTATTGCCAAAGCATAATTGAACAAGCTGAAGTTGGAAGCGGATTTACCACGCAGAGCTGCACCAAATTCTGTGTGCCCTAGTTTTAGTAAATCTCCCCCACAACACTTTGCAATGGGCATCACAAATCGTAAGCTTCTAAAACAACAGATGCTCAAGGATAAAAATGATCCAGCAATCAACCAATGAGAACATTGAAAAAGAAAAAAATTGCATTGGCTGCAGTCATTTTTGAATTTTTGTTAACTCCATTTTATTATTAGTTTTTTGTTAAACACTTTTTCACCGACTTGCACATACGTGATTCCAGAGAGTAAATATTTTTCATCATCTTATGTTAAATTAATAAGGTTAGAATATTGATCTCTGTACCTAGCTAATGTGTGTTAAGTGTATGCTTTGACTCTGGCTTCACTAAACATCTTTTACCTTCTAACATTCATTATAAATGGTTTTCCTAATTTGTATACAAAATATTCCTTCTTCAACAACATGCAGGGTAGGCAATACCACAAGCACTCAACCTGACGTAATAAAAATATGACTAACACATTAAAATTACATTTACTGTCATAGGAGAAACATTTTTAGTGCTGTTCTAAAAATTTTCCTAACAAAGAAACATTAAGGATCTACCAAAGACTGAGATTAGAACTGACTGGCGAACATGACTGGATCAGTAGAAGTGGATTCATATACCCTCATACAATACCCATGATCACTTCAATCATTATATATATGGCGAGCCATTCACAGGCAAAGTTGGTTTAAAGCACCCTAATCTGCCTTGGAGTATGTGTAGTCAAATGTATAACATGGCTTTGGATATATAGTGGTTTATTTTGATAGATCCATCATCCACCATAACCTCCTATATAATATATTATAAAAAGTCACATCATTATTTTATGGGTCAGTATGTCTGTCAACCATTAACCAGGCAAAGGTAGCCTGCCATTCTCTGGGGAGGGTTACAGTGACGGCAGATATTAACCAAGTTTTTAAATCATTAAACATACAGTATATCTGCTCTGTCTATCTGATAATGGTGACATACACCAAAATCAGTCAAGAAGCCGTTAAAATTAAAATTAAAAATTAAAATTAAGTAATTAAAGATGTTTTTTGTCTTCAAGAAAGTGTATAGAGTTTTACATTTATTTTCATTATGTGTTTGGTTCAGGATACATAAAAGATAACATTTTTCTAATTTCTAGTTTACTAGCCAGGTACAGCATCTCACAAAAGTGAGTACACCCCTCACATTTTTGTTAATATTTTATTATATCTTTTCATGTGACAACACTGAAGAAATTACACTTTGCTACAATGTAAAGTAGTGAGTGTACAGCTTGTATAATATCCACTTCACCCTCAGCGCCGTAAATAGGCGGCGGATACTTTGAGTGGCTGTACCGGGATATAGCCTGCAGCTGCGGTCGGCTATCCGGGAATAACGACCGATCCGGCTTGGGAGCCGCTCGATCTTAATCCCCGGGGGCGGGAAAGGACATCCCGCCACCTTCGGCCACTCTTCTCTGGCCTCCCGTCCCACCGGGAGACCGGAGCTATGATCCGGCGCATCCACCGGCTCAGAGGAGACCTGAAGGAAGCCAGAATCAGCTCCGATCGGGTCTCCTTCGGCAAATTCCGGAAGCGACGTCATAGCATCACTTCCAGTTTACTCTGCGGCTAACGGTGCCGGTTTTAAAAAAATGACAGCATTCAGAATCGCTGTTTTTGTCGATCTGAATACTGTGAAGTGCAAAAGAGGGATGGTGGGTCTTTTGGACCCCCCAGCCCTCCATAAAGAGTACCTGTCACCATATATTACTATCACAAGGGATGTTTACATTCCTTGTCATAGCAATAAAAGTGATCAGAATTTTTTTTTTTAAAGGAACAGTGTTAAAAATTAATAAATAAATAAAATGTAAAAAAAAAGTGCCACCGTCCCCGCGAGCTCGCACAGCAAAGAAAGCGTATACGTAGCAATAAAAGTGATCAGAATTTTTTTTTTTAAAGGAACAGTGTTAAAAATAAATAAATAAATAAAATGTAAAAAAAAAGTGCCACCGTCCCCGCGAGCTCGCACAGCAAAGAAAGCGTATACGTAGCAATAAAAGTGATCAGAATTTTTTTTTTAAAGGAACAGTGTTAAAAATAAATAAATAAATAAAATGTAAAAAAAAAGTGCCACCGCCCCCGCAAGCTCGCACAGCAAAGAAAGCGTATACGTAAGTCGCGCCCACATATGAAAACGGTGTTCAAACCACACATGTGAGGTATCGCCACGATTGCCAGAGTGTGAGCAATAATTCTAGCAAAAGACCTCCTCTGCACCTCTAACCTGGTTAAAAATTTTTAAAGCGTGGCCTATGGAGATTAAGTACCGGACTTTGTCGCCATTCCGCAAGTGCGCATAATTTTCAACCGTAACATGTATGGTATCTATTTACTCATTGCAACATCCTCTTTCACAATATACCAAAAAATTGGGCTAACTTTCCTGTTGTCCTATTCTTTAACTCAAAAAAGTGAATTTTTTCCAAAAAAATTGCGCTTGAAAGACCGCTGCGCAAATACCGTGTGACAAGAAGTATTGCAACGATCTCCATTTTATTCTCTAGGGTGTTTGAAAAAAAAAATAATGTTTGGGAGTTCTAAGTAATTTTCTAGCAAAAAAAAACAGTTTTTAACTTGTAACCAACAAATGTAAAAAAGGGCCCCGGTTGGTAAGTGGTTAACAGTGTAAATTTGCTGTCCCCTCAAAATAACTCAACCCACAACCATTAATGTCTAAACCACTGGCAACAAAAGTGAGTACACCCCTAAGTGAATATGTCCAAATTGGGCCTAGTTAGCCATTTTCCCTCCCCAGTGTCATGTGACTCATTAGCGTTACAAGGTCTCAGGTGTGAATGGGGAGCAGGCGTGTTAACCACTTACCAACCGGAAGGTTTTCCAGCTTTAGGACCAGAGCACTTTTTGCGATTTGGCGCTGCATCGCTTTAACTGACAATTGCGCGGTCGTGCGACGTTGCACCCAAACAAAATTTGCGTCCTTTTTTCCCCACAAATAGAGCTTTCTTTTGGTGGTATTTGATCGCCACTGCGTCATTTCTGATCGCCGCTATAAACAAAAGAAGAGCGACCATTTTGCAAAAAAACCCAAATTTCTTACTTTTTGCTAAAATTCAAATCCAAAAAAAATATAAAAAAACTTTTTTTTTCACTGTTTTTGGCCGATTTATATAATTCCTCATATTTGTGATTTAAAAAATCGCAATCAGCGTTTATTGATTGGTTTGCGCAAAAGTGGCCGCGTTTACGGATGGTGAGAATTCATTTCTGGGGTTTTTATTTTTTTTTATTTTTTTCTAGTAATGGCGGCGATCTGCGATTTTTAGCGGTACTGCGATATTGCAGCAGACATGTCGGACATTTTTGACACTTTTTTGGGACCAATGACATCTATACAGCGATCAGAAATGTAAATGTCCACTGATTACTGTATAAATGTCATTGGCAGTGAAGGGGTTAACCTGGGGGAAGAGCTAGGGGTTAACTGTGTTCCCTGGGTGTGTTCTTACTGTGGGGGGGTTGGGCTAACATGGGCATGAGAGATCTAACTGATCCCAGTGACAGGGATCAGTAGATCTCTCATGCCCCTACTAACAGAGCGGGGAACCGATGTGTTTACATCGGCGGTTCCCCGTTCTTTCCCTGTAGCCGCTCATCGCGGCTCGCCGGCGGACATCGGGTCTGCCCGAGCCGCGGGCACACTCCTCAGGAGTGCGGCGGGTGCGCGCGCGCGCCCCCTGGTGGCTGATTGCAGATCGCCGCTTATTTACGGCGATTCGCGCTCAGCATCCAGACTGCCGCCGTGAAAACACGGCGTGCGGTCGGGAACCAGTTAAATTTGGTGTTATCACTCTCTCATACTGGTCACTGGAAGTTCAACATGGCACCTCATGGCAAAGAACTCTCTGAGGATCTGAAAAAAAAAAAAGAATTGTTGCTCTACATAAAGATGGCCTAGGTTTTAAGAAGATTGCCAAGACCCTGAAACTGAGCTGCAACAAGATGGCCAAGACCATACAGCAGTTTAATAGGAAAGGTGCCACTCAGAACAGGCCTTGCCATGGTCGACCAAAGAAGTTGAGTGCACATGCTCAACACATATCCAGAGGTTGTCTTTGGGAAAAAGACGTATGGGTGCTGCCAGCATTGCTGCAGAGGTTGATGGGGTGGGCGGTCAGCTTGTCAGTGCTCAGACCATACGCCGCACACTGCATCAAATTAGTCTACATGGCTGTCATCCCAGAAGGAAGACTCTTCTAAAGATGATGCAGAAGAAAGCCCGCAAACAGTTTGCTGAAGACAAGCAGACTATGGACATGGATTACTGGAACCATGTCCTGTGGTCTGATGGGACCAAGATAAACTTATTTGGTTCAGATGGTGTCAAGCATGTTTAGGGTGGCAACCAGGTGAGGAGTACAAAGACAAGTGTGTTTTGCCTACAGTCAAGCAAAGTGATGAGAGTGTAATGGTCTGGAGCTACATGAGTGCTGCCGGCACTGGGGAGCTACAGTTTATTGAGGGAACCATGAATGACAATATGTACTGTGACATACTGAAGCAGAGCATGATCCCCTTCCTTCAGAGACTGGGCCGCAAAGCAGTATACCAACATGATAACGACCCCAAACACACCTCCAAGACGACCACTGCCTTGCTAAAAAAGCTGAGGATAAAGGTAATGGAATGACCAAGCATGTCTCCAGACCTAAACCCTATTGAGCATCTGTGGGGTATCCTCAAACGAACGGCGGAGGAGTGCAAGGTCTCTAACATCTACCAGCTCCATCATGGAGGAGTGGAATAGGACTCCAGTGGCAACCTGTGAAGCTCTGGTGAACTCCAAGCCCAAGGGGGTTAAGGTGGTGCTGGAAAATAATGGTGGCCACACAAAATATTGACACTTTGGGCCCAATTTGAACATTTTTACTTAGGGGAGTGCCAGCGGTTTAGACATTAATGGCTGTGTGTTAAGTAATTTTGAGGATACAGCAAATTTACATTGTTATGCAAGCTGTACACTCACTACTTTACATTGTAGCAAAGTGTCATTTCTTCAGTGTTGTCACATGAAAAGATATAATAAAATGTTTACAAAAATGTGAGGGGTGTATTCACTTTTGTGAGATATTATAAGTTCGAAATGTTGGGTATAACTCTTTTTTGGAGAAGCCTGTGACATAAACCAAAGCAAGATACTCTGCTGATAATGGTATGGCCTTGGTGCCGTTAAATAGAATGAAAAGGTGCATGTGGCAGTAATGTAAGCAGCACACAAATAGCAATTATTATGGAAGGGGGTGCTGTGCAGGGTTGAAAATGAATCTATTTTTTAACCTTAAAGGCTCTTTGATTTTGCTAATGTTATTCAGGAATTCATTTTCTATGTCAGACCTGATGGATTCCATTGATTGGAAGTTTTCTGTTTATTTAGGAACTATGTGCATTTTGCTTATTTGTTAATGGGAAAATCACTGTGTATTAAAAACTTTGTTGCTGGCTCCCTATCCTTTAATCCAGCCACGTCACTGTTTCAATTTACCAACCACATTTTTATAAATACAAACAATTTCCCCAGTGAAAAAGAGAAAAATGATTCTTCTTTGATAAATGTGTCATTGTAACCATGTATTCAGCTGAATTATTACATGGAGAAAGGGATGCAAGGTGGTAACTAAAAGTCACCAGCGGGCTGAACGAAAAAGAACTGAAGAGCTCAGGAGCCGCTATAAACAAAAGAAGAGCGACCATTTTGCAAAAAAACCCAAATTTCTTACTTTTTGCTAAAATTCAAATCCAAAAAAAAATATAAAAAAACTTTTTTTTTCACTGTTTTTGGCCGATTTATATAATTCCTCATATTTGTGATTTAAAAAATCGCAATCTGCGTTTATTGATTGGTTTGCGCAAAAGTGGCCGCGTTTACGGATGGTGAGAATTCATTTCTGGGGTTTTTATTTTTTTTTATTTTTTACTAGTAATGGCGGCGATCTGCGATTTTTAGCAGTACTGCGATATTGCAGCAGACATGTCAGACATTTTTGACATTTTTTGGGACCAATGACATTTATACAGCGATCAGAAAATTAAATGTCCACTGATTACTGTATAAATGTCATTGGCAGTGAAGGGGTTAACCTGGGGGGGAAGAGCTAGGGGTTAACTGTGTTCCCTGGGTGTGTTCTTACTGTGGGGGGGTTGGGCTAACATGGGCATGAGAGATCTAACTGATCCCAGTGACAGGGATCAGTAGATCTCTCATGCCCCTACTAACAGAGCGGGGAACCGATGTGTTTACATCGGCGGTTCCCCGTCCTTTCCCTGTAGCTGCTCATCGCGGCTCCCCGGCGGACATCGGGTCTCAGGAGTGCGGCGGGTGCGCGCGCACGCCCCCTGGTGGCTGATTGCAGATCGCCGCTTATTTACGGCGATTCGCGCTCAGCATCCAGACTGCCGCCGTGAAAACACGGCGTGTGGTCGGGAACCAGTTAAATTTGGTGTTATCACTCTCTCATTCTGGTCACTGGAAGTTCAACATGGCACCTCATGGCAAAGAACTCTCTGAGGATCTGAAAAAAAAAAAGAATTGTTGCTCTACATAAAGATGGCCTAGGTTTTAGGAAGATTGCCAAGACCCTGAAACTGAGCTGCAACAAGATGGCCAAGACCATACAGCAGTTTAATAGGACAGGTGCCACTCAGAACAGTAGCAAAAACAAGATTTATAGAGACAGTAAGAGCTTTTTTTCAACTATGTGTATAGATTGATTTACATAGCCACGCACCACATTAGGGTGTCCTCCCTATATAACCCAAACATAGCAAAAAATGAGCAAAGGTTGTCTCCTCAAGATTGAGGGGACTAAGCGGTATTCCAGGGAGGAAAAGGGCCGTAAGCAATGCTCGTGAAAAAATTGTATTTATTAAATTGTGCGTACAGGATAAAAAGAGACTATAGCGGCTCAGGAAGACATATCACATATAACATATGCAGTACAAGGGCTACCGAGAAACTGCTAGTGTTCTCTAGGCAGACCAGGCTTAAAAAACAACCACACACAGGGGGAAACAATACAAGGACAAACCACATAGAAGGAACGTCCGGACATGGGGGATTAGGCTGCAGCAGCTATGTAAGTAAACACCATGTGTATCACAATGAAGTATTGCACATATAGTAATGTCATTGGCTGTCTGCTAATTGGTGTTCAGAGGCCATAGGAACCCTATGTGAATGTTGCTGGACCCCGTGAATAGGGCTAGATATACCTCTCCACAATCTTCATTCATCCAGAGGGGATTATAATGTGCCAGTATTCACACAGGTTAAGTAAAAGATGTCAATGGTTGTAATAGTCCGTGTCAGTGTTGTTGGCATTGACACACAAAGTCCCCTTAGTGAGCAGTATTAACCGGAGGAGGAACAGGTCTAGCTCCAAAACAAATTGATGCTGTTCTCACGATTGCGGGGTCCCAGGTCGGACCTCTTGGCATGAATCACGTTGCTTGTGACTGGGGTAAAATCCATGTGCAGCGTCCCGCTGTCTAGCTCTGCGGCTCTAAGCCACCTCCACAGGTCTCCGTATGCGGCGTGTCTCCTGTGTAGAAGCCGCTACTTCCTGGTGCCGGAGCACATGACAGAAGTCACGTGATGTAATGGTGAACAGATACTGTCAGTAGTATTGCCGGCCACGCTAAGGAGATCAAACGGCTCAGTTAGGGACAGCGGGATGAGCGGATGTCATAGCAACCCCCCTGGAGGACGTACTGACGGACGCGTTTCGCTGGGCGTACTCGCTTAGCTTCTTCAAAGGCGTCATGTAGCCAGTACGCCCAGTGAAACGCGTCCGTCAGTACGTCCCCCAGGGGGGTTGCTATGACATCCGCTCATCCCGCTGTCCCTAACTGAGCCGTTTGATCTCCTTAGCGTGGCCGGCAATACTACTGACAGTATCTGTTCACCATTACATCACGTGACTTCTGTCATGTGCTCCGGCACCAGGAAGTGGCGGCTTCTACACAGGAGACACGCTGCATACGGAGACCTGTGGAGGCAGCTTAGAGCCGCAGAGCTAGACAGCGGGACGCTGCACATAGATTTTACCCCAGTCACAAGCAACGTGATTCATGCCAAGAGGTCCGACCTGGGACCCCGCAATCGTGAGTACAGCATCAATTTGTTTTGGAGCTAGACCTGTTCCTCCTCCGGTTAATACTGCTCACTAAGGGGACTTTGTGTGTCAATGCCAACAACACTGACATGGACTATTACAACCATTGACATCTTTTACTTAACCTGTGTGAATACTGGCACATTATAATCCCCTCTGGATGAATGAAGATTGTGGAGAGGTATATCTAGCCCTATTCACGGGGTCCAGCAACATTCACATAGGGTTCCTATGGCCTCTGAACACCAATTAGCAGACAGCCAATGACATTACTATATGTGCAATACTTCATTGTGATACACATGGTGTTTACTTACATAGCTGCTGCAGCCTAATCCCCCATGTCCGGACGTTCCTTCTATGTGGTTTGTCCTTGTATTGTTTCCCCCTGTGTGTGGTTGTTTTTTAAGCCTGGTCTGCCTAGAGAACACTAGCAGTTCCTCGGTAGCCCTTGTACTGCATATGTTATATGTGATATGTCTTCCTGAGCCGCTATAGTCTCTTTTTATCCTGTACCCACAATTTAATAAATACAATTTTTTCACGAGCATTGCTTACGGCCCTTTTCCTCCCTGGAATACCGCTTAGTCCCCTCAATCTTGAGGAGACAACCTTTGTTCATTTTATGCCACTCAGAACAGGCCTTGCCATGGTCGACCAAAAAGTTGAGTGCACATGCTCAACACATATCCAGAGGTTGTCTTTGGGAAATAGACGTATGGGTGCTGCCAGCATTGCTGCAGAGGTTGATGGGGTGGGCGGTCAGCTTGTCAGTGCTCAGACCATACGCCGCACACTGCATCAAATTAGTCTACATGGCTGTCATCCCAGAAGGAAGCCTCTTCTAAAGATGATGCAGAAGAAAGCCCGCAAACAGTTTGCTGAAGACAAGCAGACTACGGACATGGATTACTGGAACCATGTCCTGTGGTCTGATGGGACCAAGATAAACTTATTTGGTTCAGATGGTGTCAAGCATGTGTAGGGTGGCAACCAGGTGAGGAGTACAAAGACAAGTGTGTTTTGCCTACAGTCAAGCAAAGTGATGAGAGTGTAATGGTCTGGAGCTACATGAGTGCTGCCGGCACTGGGGAGCTACAGTTTATTGAGGGAACCATGAATGACAATATGTACTGTGACATACTGAAGCAGAGCATGATCCCCTTCCTTCAGAGACTGGGCCGCAAGGCAGTATACCAACATGATAACGACCCCAAACACACCTCCAAGACGACCACTGCCTTGCTAAAAAAGCTGAGGATAAAGGTAATGGAATGACCAAGCATGTCTCCAGACCTAAACCCTATTGAGCATCTGTGGGGTATCCTCAAACAAACGGCGGAGGAGTGCAAGGTCTCTAACATCTACCAGCTCCATCATGGAGGAGTGGAATAGGACTCCAGTGGCAACCTGTGAAGCTCTGGTGAACTCCATGCCCAAGGGGGTTAAGGTGGTGCTGGAAAATAATGGTGGCCACACAAAATATTGACACTTTGGGCCCAATTTGAACATTTTTACTTAGGGGAGTGCCAGCGGTTTAGACATTAATAGCTGTGTGTTGAGTAATTTTGAGGATACAGCAAATTTACATTGTTATGCAAGCTGTACACTCACTACTTTACATTGTAGCAAAGTGTCATTTCTTCAGTGTTGTCACACGAAAAGATATAATAAAATGTTTACAAAAATGTGAGGGGTGTATTCACTTTTGTGAGATATTATAAGTTCGAAATGTTGGGTATAACTCTTTTTTGGAGAAGCCTGTGACATAAACCAAAGCAAGATACTCTGCTGATAATGGTATGGCCTTGGTGCCATTAAATAGAATGAAAAGGTGCATGTGGCAGTAATGTAAGCAGCACACAAATAGCAATTATTATGTAAGGGGGGTGCTGTGCAGGGTTGAAAATGAATCTATTTTTTAACCTTAAAGGCTCTTTGATTTTGCTAATGTTATTCAGAAATTAATTTTCTATGTCAGACCTGATGGATTCCATTGATTGGAAGTTTTCTGTTTATTTAGGAACTATGTGCATTTTGCTTATTTGTTAATGGGAAAATCACTGTTTATTAAAAACTTTGTTGCTGGCTCCCTATCCTTTAATCCAGCCACGTCACTGTTTCAATTTACCAACCACATTTTCATAAATACAAACAATTTCCCCAGTGAAAAAGAGAAAAATTATTCTTCTTTGATAAATGTGTCATAGTAACCATGTATTCAGCTGAATTGTTACAAGGAGAAAGGGATGCAAGGTGGTAACTATAGGTCACCAGCGAGCTGAACGAAAAAGAACTGAAGAGCTCAGGAGGCGCTGTACTAGCTATCCGATGTTAGTGCAGCGATCTCCCCTGCTGAGCTATTGTGTTCTGTCAGAAAGACGCCCCCCCCCCTCCCTGCCAGAACACGCCAATCAGTGCTCTCAGCCATTGGTTCAGAGCAATGATTGGGTACCGAACGGCAGACCTTTTTTGGTCATGCCCCTTCGACAGAAGCCAGCCTAACGGCCATGTCACCAACCTACATAACTGCAGGTAAAAGCAAATAAAAACAAGTATTTTTAATGCTCACTTTACATCACAGCCCTCCTCCCTTTAGGTCACTTTCCTCAGCCTCCTCTTCACATCACAATTCTCCATTGCATCACAGCCCTCCCCCTCTTTATATGAAATTCTCCCCTTCACATCACAGTCCTCCTCTATATCAGTGCCCTCAGTCTACCCCTTCACACCAGAGCTCACCCTTTACATAACAGTTTCCCCTTAAATAACAAGTC
>BLSH010185810.1:351832-370054 GCA_018402905.1 Glandirana rugosa
TCCCCTTAAAATAACAATCCCCCTTTTACGTCACCGCCCCCCCCCCCCCCCCACTCCTTTCCTTTACATAAATGTCCCCAGTCTCTCCTTCACATCACAGTCCCATTTTACATCACAGTTTCACCCCCTACATCCTTTAGCCCCTTCACATCACATTCCTACTTCACGTCACAGCTCCTCCTTTACAACACAGCCCCCCCTTTACATTATTTTCCTCATTCCCCAGCTTCACACCACAACTCCCCTTTACATCAGTGTCTTCAGTCCCCACTTCACAGCCCCCCTTTACATCACAGCCTTCCCTCTTCCACCTTTACATCCCAGTCCTCCCTTCACATCACAGACCTCCATTCATATCAGTGTCTTCAGCCGCAGTTACATCAAACCTCCCCTTTATCAAACCTTCCCCTTCCCCGTCTTCATCAAAACCTGCAGTAGCAGTGGTAATGGCAGCAGAGTAGAGGTTGGGGGGTTCAGAGGACATTGAGGCTACTAAGTGGTGCAGCCACAGTGGTTTAGACTTGTACTGCAATCTGCTACTTAGGCTGCATTCCCACCTGAGCGTAGAATCTTTGAGCACTTTTTCAGCATTTTTGCACGTTTGTATGCAGCGTTTTTGGGCTTTGGCGGTTTTTTATTAGCCAATAGAGAAAACTATTATCTGTTTCATCATTTGTTGCTACTAGGTATTTCAGATTTTTTAGCTTTTCCATTAGCTTTAGGTGACTGTAGTCGTATTAGTGCAATTGTACCAGAGAAAAGTGAGTACTGTACGTGATACTTTTTTTGATTTGCACTAACATGCAATTTTTCAGGACAAGCTTTTGGGGTATATCCCCTTCTTCAAGGTCCAAGCAGTACTCTGGCGGTACTGCTTGGACCTTGAAGAAGGGGATATATCCCAAAAGCTTGTAAAAGTTAGTAAAAAGTATCAGGGACAGTACTCAATTTTCCATTAGCTTTTATTTTTTCTTATTTATTTTATTTATTTCAGGTACTTATATAGCGCAGTTAATTTACGCAGCGCTTTTACATATATATTGTACATTCAGATCAGTCCCTGCCCTCAAGGAGCTTACAATCTAAGGTCCCTAACTCACATTCATACATACACATACTAGGGCCAATTTAGACAGGAGCCAAATAACCTACCAGAGTACCCGGAGGAAACCATTTTATTATTATTCATTTGTTATAATGTTTTTTGTTAGTGTAAGGGGTTCAAGTTCAGTTTAGGTTAGGGTTAGGATTAGGAGTTGGGGTTTAGGGTTATTTATTATTATTTTATTCATTTTTTTATTTTATTTCATTTATTATTATTATATGAATAATAATAAATGAATAAATACATGTAAAATAAATACACAAATAAATAAAAATCATAAATAAAAAATAAACAAATTCAATAAATTAATACAAAGTAACAATAAATAAATAATTAACCCTTAACTTTAACCCATACGCCTTAAAATAACAATAAATAACTAAACACCCTAACCCTAACACAAAATATATTATTATTATTAATAGTATTGTTAATTATTATTATTAATTATTATTATTAATAATGTTTTTTTTGTTCGAGTTTGGGTGTGAGCTTCAGGCGTTTGGCTTCAGGCAAGTTGAAGTGGAGATGTGAACCATGTCCATAGGGAATAATTGATTTTTTCTCCTCCAGCATTTTTGAGCTTCAAGCAGATAATCGCTCAGGTGTGAATGGGGCCTTAGTGATGTCTGGTGTAGAACAGTCCCTTAGTTCTGTAAAGTGTAGATTTCAATTATCGAATAATCACATGATTATGCACATGATTGGACATCTAAATTGGTCACATAGTCACTGGCCACAGTGATCCTTCTACTTCTTTAGTAAATCAATAACAAGGCGTAAACTGAGATTACAGAGTGGTGTATTATAGGAATAGAAGAGTGCACAACATAGCATATTTCTGTCATGCAAGTGTCTGCAGATAGTGTGCGTAATACCTTCAAATATTGCCAGACTGATGCATGTGACTTTGAAAGCTGTAATAAAATATTCCTAAAATGTTTTTTTATTCATCTGATAATTTCTGTAAATATTTTTATGTGTGCAATGCCTAAAACTGGTATTAACAAATTAAGGACAGAGCCTCTTTCTGAGATGTGGTGTTTACAAGTTAAAATCATTATTTTTTTTTTGCTAGAAAACAACTTAGAACAAAACATTATATATTTTTTTTCAAACACCCTAGAGAATAAAATGGTGGTCATTGCAATGCTTTATGCCACACCGTATTTGTGCAGCGGTCTTACAAGCGCAATTCTTTTGGAAAAAAAATCACAAAAGACGACTACAGCGCGGCTCTGAAATGCCCAGTGGACGTCCATGGACGTCCTGCCTTGTACGCGCTCCCCGCGCGCACTCGCAGCCTGCGGCGGCGCACTCTTGTGGCCGCCGCACGCTGCATGGGCGTGCCTGCGGGTCGGGCGGACTCGATGTCTGCCCGAGACCCGCCGATCACCTGTAGCAGCTGCAGAATGGGGAACCGCCGATGTAAACACGTTCTCCGTTCTGTGAACAGGACATGACAGATCTACTGATCCCTGTCACTGGGATCAGTAGATCTGCTATGTCCTGACCAGCCCCGCCCCCCCCTGCGCACAGTTAGAACACACCCAGGGAACACAGTTGACCCCTTCACTGCTCCCTAAGTGTTAACCCCTTCACTGCCAATGACATTTATACAGTAATCAGTGGACATTTAAATTTCTGATCGCTGTATAAATGCCATTGGTCCCAAAAATGTGTCCACAATGTCTGACATGTCCGCTGCAATATTGCAGTACTGCTAAAAATCGCAGATCACCGCCATTACTAGTAAAAAAAAAAATTGTAAAAACGCCATAAATCAATTCCCACAGTTTGTAGATGCAATTACTTTTGCGCAAACCAATCAAAATACGCCGGTTGCAATTTTTTTTTACCAAAAATATGTAAAAGAATATATATTGGCCAAAACTGATGAATAATTTTCTTTTCTATATTTTTTTTTGATATTTATTATAGCAAAAAAGTAAAAAATATTGTTCTTTTTTCAAAATCGTCGCTCTTTGTTTGTTTATAGAGCAAAAAATAAAAACCGCAGAGGTGATCAAATACCACCAAAAGAAAGCTCTATTTGTGGGAAAAAAATGATAAAAATTTTGTTTGGGTACAACATCGCACGACCTCGCAATTGTCATTCAAAATGCCACAGTGTTGTCTGCCGGCCACCCGCGATCGTGGGAGCGAGAGGCAGAACGGGGAACTGTTAGTGTAAACAAACAGATCCCTGTTCTGTCAAGGAAGTAGAGAGAGATCTGCTGTTCTCAGTAATCAGGAACAGCTTTCTCTCTCTACTCCCTGTCAGTACACTGCCCCCACAGTTAGAAACACCACAAAGGGGACACATTTAACCCTTTGATCGTCCCTAGTGTTAACCCCTTCCCTGCCAGTGACATTAATACAGTAAGCAGTATATTTTTATAGCACTGATCGCTGTTTATATGTTAATGGTCCCAAAAAAGTCAAAAGTGTCTGCTCTGTCCACCGCAATGTTTCAGTTCTGCTAAAAATCACTGATCACCGCCATTACTAGTAAAAAAAAAAAATAATAATAATTAAAATGCCATAAAAATGGCATAAATCTATTACCATAGTTTGTATAACTTTTGCGCAAGCCAATCAATATATGCCTATTGAGGTTTTTTTTACCAAAAATATGTAGAAGAATACATATTGGCCTAAACTGATGGAAAAAAAAATTTTTTTTCAAAATTGTCGGTATTTTTTTGTTTATAGCACAAAAAATAAAAACCGCAGAGGTGATCAAATACCACCAAAAGAAAGCTCTATTTGTGGGAAAAAAGTACTTCAAGTTAGTCTGGGTACAACATCACACGACCGCGCAATTTTCAGTTAAATCGACACAGTGCCATATTGCAAAAAATGCTTTGGTCAGGAAGGGGGTAAATCCTTCCAAGGCTAAAGTGATTAAAAATATCCATCGGCGACATTTAAAAGTTTCTACAGGTTACCAGTTTTGAGTTACAGAGGAAGTCTAGAATTATTGTTCTCGCTCTAACGATCGTGGCAATACCTCACATGTGTGGATTGAACACCGTTTTCACATGCGGGCGTGACTTACGTATGCGTTCGCTTCTGCGTGCAAGCTTGGCGGGATGGGCGCTTTAATTTTTTTTTCTTTATTTTATTTTTTTTTTTTACACTGTCCTTTAAAAAAAAAATCTTGGGTCACTTTTATTCCTATTTCAAGGAAAAACCTCTTAAATGTGAGATTTGGGGTCAAAATGACCTCAGATCTCACATTTACACTAAAATGTAATTTTAAAAAAATTATGTCATTTGAAAAAAAAAAATGTTCCTCTTTTTAGGGCACTTTCACACTGGGGCAGGGAGGGGCATAAGCAGCGCATTTACAGCTATTATATATGCAGTCGGGAACGGGCGCTTTTAATCCCCAAGAAGGGGTTAACAAGGGTTTAAAAGTGATGCCGCTCACTGCTTCTGAGGCAGTGTACAACCGCTTCGGGAGTGCCGTCCATTGATTACATTGCAGGGGGCAGTGTAGGAGCGGTGTATGCACTGCTCAGCGCACCGCCCCAAAGATGCTGCTTGCAGGACTTTTCTTCTCGTCCTGCAAGCGCACCTCCCCAGTGTGAAAGCACTCGGGCTTTCACACTGGGGAGAATAGGGGGGGGGAGTTTTTCAGGTGCTGTACAGGTGCTATTTTTAGCACCGCAGTGCCTGAAAAATGACCCATTGTGAAAGGAGTCTTAGAGCATTGGGCGGAAGTGACGTTTGATGTCACTTCCACCACCCAATGTTATGGAGCCGAGTGGGGGCCATCTTTCCCTCATTCGGCATCCAGACTCTGAGGGGAGAGGACCTGATCGGCTCAGCCGCTACCGACAGCTCTACTAAGCGGCGGAGATGACCAGAAATCGTCTGGAGGGGGGCTCTCCCACGCCCCCAATAAAAGTGATCTCAAGGCGAATCCGCCACAGAGACTGCTTTTATCTGAAAGAGGACTGCCCGCTGTTCAAAAAAATACTGGGGTTATGGCAGCTATTTGCTACCATATCAAGGGTATTCAACGGCAAATTACCACCGTATAATGACGGCGCGCGGTTCATAAGTGGTTAAAGTGCAATTGGTAATAACATCAAAATGAAATGAAAAATACCACTAATAGGCAGGGATTTTATGGCAAAAGAGACCATATGGGGGAAATGTACTAATACTGGTGCACCCAGAATCTGGTACAGCTGTGCATAGTAACCAATCAGCTTCTAGCTTCAACTTGTTCAATGAAAGGGTAACTCCACTTTCGTGGGGAAAAAAAATGGCAAATAAAGAAAAAATAATATAGCGTATACAATTGTGACACAAGTTATATTGTAATTGAATGTTATTAAAAAATACCTTTCCTTTTCAATCTGCAGCCACTGTAATTTTCTAAAAAGGCAATGCAATATGACTACATGGAGTTGTTCTGTACTGAACACACTCCAAAAACATAATTTCCTGCTTGTATGATTGACTGACCAATTTTCCCAGAAGTCTGCCTAAGATACAAGTCAGATTTCATTCCCTGCAACAAAAATGTAATTTTTGGTGAGATACTTCCATAGGAATATTGCAATATACACAGATCACCCAGAGGGGAATTTTTTTTCTCACTTTAAGCTTTGGCAATAAAACCTGGAAGCCAGATTTTGCTCTCTACCAGCTTTAGTAAATAACACTCTAAAAGTCTCTGTCATAAATGCTTTCCCATGCCCATCAGTAATAATGTACATCAAGCCACGTGTGCACAGCTCAGAGTACATTTACAGCGCCTGCTCTGTGCCGTAATGTAGTGACTCCCAAGTGCATGCATGGGAGTGACGTCATTGCAGCATGGCCATTCAAGTTGCCAAACAGAACAAAGCCAGAAGGTAGACCAGGAGAAGATGGAAGTACCCCTGCAGTGATAACGCAGCACTGGGGGGCATCCTTTGGCAGGTAAGTCTGTCATTATGTGCTTGTATGCAGTGCACCGGGCAGCACACTATGGCATAAACCTGCAGGGGGCCTGTTTACAAATGTTTTTCACAAAAATGTTAACTCTGCTCTAAAGTTGAAGTTTAATCTGCTTATATTTGCCTTCTGTGGTTCCTCCCTACCCTCTCATCAACATGCTAATGAAATCCTTTCTGTTTTCATTATATACTCTTTTTTAGACCCAGTGATGTCATCAGTAGGTCTCTGTTTGTCTCAACATCACAACACCTCATCTCAGTACTCTCAAAAGCTCTCAGCCCTGAAACAAGCAGTGGTCTGGCTCTTGGGAGGAGTTATGCAAAAAAAAAAAATGTTTTGATGGGTATGTTTGAGTCTAGAGTATTGACCATTCCTTGGTAATCTGTCCTAGGTAAGGTCTGCACGTACTGCTAAGCCTCCCTGATTGAAAAACTGAAATCCAATGAATAAAAGGGGTGCACCAGAGACTGTAAGACTGGGGAAGAACTAGATGATTCTGAACATTATCCAGCCATTTTGACTTGTTGCAGCTTCTAAAGCAGTTTGAACAAAAAAAAATTACGTGATTCCCCCATCTACACATTCGAGGTGGAAGGGGGAATCCTTCCTGCTGTGCCTTTGTATTCTGACAACTGGGGGCCTTCCCCACCATCAGAATACAGCACTCAGTGATCGTTCATGAAAAACCGACAGACTGGTTGTTGATTGACTTGTGGACAACCAGCTAGCCCATACATGCATCACCGTGACATCACAAGGGGCAGGATCTCTGGGTGACATCGCCAGATGGTCACGCCCCATGGCTATATAAGAACCGGCAGACAAGGGAGCTGACATAATGGCGGGAGTCAGTGTTGGAGGAGGACTGGGGCTTTTTATTTTTAGTGGGCTGGAGGTGGCAGAAGACATCACCAGAGGGAGAAGACCGGAGGAAGTAGGCATCACCAGAGGGAGAAGACATCACCAGAGGGAGAAGACATTGGTGGAGGGAGAAGACTAGAGGAAGAAGACATCAGAGGAGGGAGAAGACATCAGCGGAGAGAAGACCGGAGGAAGAAGACATATTGGAGCTATGATGGGGGACATTCTTCACTTGTAATAAAGGACTTGTCAAAAAACCGCCTCTTATTTTTTGTAACACTATATTTCTTTTCTCTTTTTTTTGGTGAATGGGTACGGGTACAATGTACTCCCTACTCATTCACATGTGGGGGGGCAGGATCTGGGGGCACCTTATTAGAGAGGGCTTCCAGATTTCGATAAGCCCTCTGCCCTCTGACCCACACAACCACCACCCAGAGTTGTAAGGAAGAAGCAATATGGGGACAAGGTGCTTTGAGGTTGGGGGTGCAGAGCCCCCCTGCCCCAAAGCACCCACCCCCTTATGTTGAGGGCATTTAGCCTGGTATGGTCCAGAAGGGGGGGGATCGCTTGCCCTTTCCTGACCTTCCAGGCTGCATGCTCGGATAAGGTTCTGGAATGGATCATAGGGGGGACCCCACACCATTTTTTTTTTGGCATGGGGTTCCTCTCAAAATCCATACTAGACTGATGGGACTGGTATGGTCTTGGGGGGACCCCACACCATTTTTTTTTAAGTTTTAGCATTGGGTTCCCTTTCAAGATCCTCAGAGCACTAGTCCCATGCCATAAGTCGAATCATTTAAGATGATGGTCCGACTTGGATGCGACTTACATTCAAATCAATGGGCTGAAATCGTACCAAAGTTAAACCAAAGTAGTGCAGGAACCTTTTTCTAAGTCGAACCAACACAGGCCAGACCAGTGAAGATGGCTCTCATAGGGAATCATTGATTTTGACATGTCATGCGACTTGTGCTCTCGAAGTCGGCATGTATGTTGGACCAGTGTAAACCGGCCCTTAAAGCGGTATTAAAGCTTTGTTTTCTTTGTTTTTTAAATAACAAACATGATATACTTACCTGCTCTGTGCAGT
This sequence comes from Glandirana rugosa, assembly GCA_018402905.1. NCBI lineage: Eukaryota > Metazoa > Chordata > Amphibia > Anura > Ranidae > Glandirana > Glandirana rugosa. The sequence continues at coordinate 359,854 of BLSH010185810.1, forward strand.
GGTTTACACAGATCAGCTCCGATCCTTTTCGGGTCTCCCACCAGTGCTTCTTGCTCCTCCCCCTTGAGCAGTGCCCCCAGAGAAAGCCGGGCCAATGCTCCATAAGACACATAGAGCTGTGGCCCAGCCCACCCCCCACAATCTCTCCTCATTGGCTCACTGGCGATGATTGGCTACACATAAAAGGTTTTTTACCTTCATGCATAGAATGGTAAAGGTAAAAAACCTTCAGCCATTACAACCACTTTAATTCACAATGTAAAAAGCTCACAAAGTGCAGTGAAATCAAAGTAAGCTATTTTTTTTTACCAGAGAGGGCCCTGTACAACTTGGGAAGACTAAAGGAAAGATTATAGTTCAGCCCAATGTGTCAAATGGAAAACCCTATAAGATCTAAATGTATCATAATACAGAGGGTAAACTTATTTCTTATAGTGCTGACATGTTACACAGTAGACAAGTTATGCACAATCCTTAACTATAGCAGCCAGCTACACAGCTGATACTTAGGGAAAACACCTACAGCAAAGCAGAGCTGGTTTAAAGGTGTTTTGGGTTGGAGTAACCATTTTTGCTGAGCTTTCGGCACTGGAGCTGGGATTTATGTGGCCAATGGTTTGTTCAGGCTCCAGAGCAAGGCTGCAGCTGGAGCTCAACTACTGGAGCAGATACAGAACGCAGTTCTGTAACACTGTATAAAACTTGTCTCATCTTTAATCTGTCTCTGGATGCTGTAGAGAATTATTAAGCATGGCAGCTCCCACAGTGGATTCCTTACACTGATGCTATGAAAATAACTCACAATTGATAATTTTGTATTCTTGCTTAAATCAACAGATGTTTGGATAGGAAAAATCATTTGGTTAGAATTATAACTATTTTCCTGTTCCATTGTCACTGTGCCATGCACTAAGCACAGGAGGTCATTGGCACAGGAAGTGAAGGGAAACTTTTTTTTTATCTGATTAGATTGAAAATCTATCATTTTGCCCACTGGGAGCATAATAAGCCAAAACTTGGAGCCTACAAGGGTCTGATGACTTTCTCTGGAACCCCATGTGAGTGGCGAATTGTCAAACATCATTGCTGCCAAATGCAAGGAAGAATGACTCACATGCTCCTCCACACTCAAAAGTAGCAGGTATTTTTATCCATTCTTGGCGGCTGAACAGAGTGGTAGGGGAGTGAAGGAAAAACGAGTATGTGCTTCTGGTTGACCAAAAATTAAAGTGAACTTACAGGCAGTCCCTGGGTTACAAACATCCGACTTACATATGACTCATACTTACAAACAGAGGGAGACAACAGGAAGTCAGAAGAAATCTACCCCTGGGAAGGGAAATTCACCCCTGTAAGAGTTATCATGGGAAAAAGTTGTCTCCACTGAAGCTTTATCACCAATCCTTGTTCCACAACAACCCAAAATTTTCAAAATCCAAATGTCATAGAGACAGAAAGTGAAAGGAGGTGAAATCTTCTGAACAGCGACACAGACAGCAAAACAAATGTTACAGGGGTGTTAATTCTTCCCTACGAAAATGTGGTTTTCCCATATCTAACAGCCATGGAAAAAAAAGACGCTCAATAAGGATAGCGTTTTGGGGGATAGTGAAGCTTTAATAAAGTGTGACTATAGAGTATACCCCAAAGAAGAAAAAAGAGAAAGGGTTTTGGGACTTTGAATGAAGCATGCGTCCTATAAACACAGACCACTGAGTGATAGTAATACATATATTTAATTTTGCATAAAGCATGACACAGTATTTGTATATATACACATAAAACAGAGCACATCATACCAAATTGATATGGCGCCAGTCTCCCCGTATGGACGCCAAGAGTGAGTGGACACACCCAGGGTGGACATGATGACGTTGGTAGTGCGTCGGCGTCACGCGTGACACTCCGGGGGAGGCATGGAGTTGATGCACTGCGAGGCATCCGCCAGATCCCCCACCAGAAAGAAGGGAGAACCCGAGGAGTGCATCACAGCTCCTGGGAGTAGGCGATAGATGGCCCAACCACGGGGATATGTATGGCCAGATCAGATGGGAAGTGCCCTGTAGAATAAAAATAGGAATATAAAAAACCACTGTCCGTTAAATGGCAAAAAATATATTATTATTTTGGTAGTGTAGTAGGATCAAAAACCCTATCATGTATGCCCAGCCTGATAGTATCCAAGCTGGCTGTAGGGAGTCGAAGTCTGACACCAATGTGTCCAATATGGCTGTGCCAGACTGCATGCTTCCATCCCTATATTAATTGCAAAGGAAAAAGAAAAAAGCCACCCTTCGGCTTGTGGGACTTTAAATGAGGGCCCTGACTGTGCAGTCAGGGGTAGCCTCCATCCCTGGGAACAATGCAAAAAAAGAGAAAGGGTTTTGGGACTTTGAATGAAGCATGCGTCCTATAAACACTGAACACTGAGTGATAGTAATACATATATTTAATTTTGCATAAAGCATGACATAGTATTAGGGTAATATATAAATAGATGGCAGCACATACAGTATTTGTATATATACACATAAAACAGAGCATATCATACCAAAATGATGGCAGGTACATACATAATCCATATAGTAACAATGTAAAGTATGCAATTGGTATGTGTCAATACAGTAAAAACTTTAGTAAAAAAGACTGTCCATTAGTCAATAAGAATGTATACATATAAACGCATGATGGATTGTGGTTGGCTCTACACGTTTCGTGGCCTCTGCCACTCGTCAGGAGCATTGCGTAAGATGTATCTAGATAATATATGAAAGGTGTTAGTATGACTAGAAAAAGGTCTAGGGGGAGGATACAAGGAAAGCTCAGCAAGTATCCACCGATACTTGCAAAGTAATGTAATCATGGTGTGGGATAGTGCAAGGGACCAGTCAGAGTTATCGTTTCTCCCAGGAGCTGAGGCGGTAAGGGGACAGGCATCAAGAAACCCACGACTGTATCACGTGAATGGGAGGGCATCCATACCGGACTATTCAGCATGAGAAGTGTAAAACAGCGGTGATCTATAAAAAAGTAATATAAGTAAGGTATATACAAGTGTGTATATACAAGAAAGTAATGATAAATTGCCGGTGCAGAGTGTGAAATGATAGATAGAGTGAAGGGGCAGTGAAAAACCTGGATTTAGCAACCAAAGCGGAAACTGAATGGAATGGTGCAAGAGAATATAAATGAAAAAGGAAGAGACAGGAAATACCATTACATAACGGTTTGATGTGATGGAGCATGAGTAAGCATGATGCATGGACGCCCATCCGTCACGGACCCAAGACGAGAGCAGTTGTTCCTAGGAGTGGGGGTGTATATATATACTCCACCACGCCACTCCCATACCACCAATGTCACGCTGGCATTAGGAGGGCGTCATCGCTGGAGCACCTAGACACCCGTTGATGAGCGTCAGTCTCCCTGTATGGATACCAAGAGGGAAAGGACACACCCAGGATGGACGCGCTGACGTCGGTAGTGCGTCGGCGTCACGTGTGACACCTGGGGGAGGCGTGGTGTTGATGTACTGCGAGGCATCCGCCAGATCTCCCAGCAGAAAGAAGGGAGGACCCAAGGAGTGCATCACAGCTCCCGGAGTAGGCGATAGACAGCCCAACCAAGGCGATATGTATGGCCAGATCAGATGGGAAGTGCCCTGTGGGAAAAAAAATTGTGTCCAATATGGCTGTGCCGGACTGCATGCTTCCATCCCTATATTAGTTGCAAAGGAAAAATAAAAAAGCCACCCCTCAGCTTGTGGGACTTTATATGAGGGCCCTGACCATGCAGTCAGGGGTAGCCTTCATCCCTAGGAACAATGAGAAAAAAGAGAAAGGGTTTTGGGACTTTAAATGAAGCATGCGTCCTATAAACTTTTTTTTTATCTGATTAGATTGAAAATCTATAATTTTGCCTACTGGGAGCATAATAAGCCAAAACTTGGAGCCTACACGGGTCTGATGACTCTCTCTGAAACCCCATGTGAGTGGCGAATTGTCAAATCATCTTTGCTGCCAAATGCAAGGAAGAATGACTCACATGCTCCTCCACACTCAAAAGTAGCAGGTATTTTTATTCATTCTTGGCGGCTGAACAGAATGGTAGGGGAGTGAAGGAAAAGCAAGTATGTGCTTCTGGTTGACCAAAAATTAAAGTGAACTTACAGGCAGTCCCTGGGTTACAAACATCCGACTCACATACGACTCATACTAACAAACAGAGGGAGACATTAGGAAGTGAGAAGAAATCTACCCCTAGGAAGGAAAATTCACCCCTGTAAGAGTTATCATGGGAAAAAATGCCCTCCACTGAAGCTTTATCACCAATCCTTGTTCCACAACAACCCAAAATTTTCAAAATCCAATTGTCATAGAGACAGAAAGTGAGATGAAATCTTCTGAACAGCGACACAGACAGCAAAACAAATGTTACAGGGGTGTTAATTCTTCCCTACAAAAATGTGTTTTTCCCGTATGTAACAGCCATGGAAAAAAAAGACGCTCAATAAGGATAGCGTTTTGGGGGATAGTGAAGCTTTAATAAAGTGTGGCTATACAGTATACCCCAAAAAAGATCTTATTTGATTGCCTTGGCACTAATATATTAGGTGAAGTTGTGAAAGAGGAATTTCCTTAGATGTTTGAAGTATTCCTTTAGTACTGCATATGCTATTTTTCAATAACAAGTGTTGTGGAAACATTCCCTTTGGCAATTTAATAGTGTCTATTAGTTGAAAGAATCGAAACAGGGGAGAAGATAGAAGAGTTAGAAATAGGGAGGGGAAAATTGGTAGAGGAGAGAATGCTGTCAAGGAAGGGGCCTTTCGGGGCTCTAGGCATGTCTTGGAGATCCAGGATTAAGCAGGAGAGATGTGTAGGTCCCACAGTTCTCAGATATTTGGTGTGTTTGTCCAGCTTGTTGTGTATCCTGACTGTCAGTGTTTCCATCCGTTTTATTTCTCTAATTCAATTCTAAAGCTCTGATTTGGGTGGTGGTGTGGTTTGTTTCCATTTTAGGATTATTAGACAATATGCAGCTGTCAATTTTTATTTTTTTATTAGTTTAGAGATTTATTCTATTGGTAATTCTGGAACATGCGTAAGAGGATCTAAGGGAAACAAAATTGTTATATCAGTTCCAGTATTATATCATTAAAGTCTATCCAAAGCCTAAACCTATTTTTTCATTTTAATTTGAATAAAGTAGGAATTCATTGTCACTAAAACAAGCCATTGGAAGATTTGCCCTTACCTCCTGTTCTGATGACAGTTGTGCACCTTTTGTCACTTTCTGCCCCAGTGACAATGGTCTCAATTACATCGTTTTGACAATTACATAGTTAGTCTGGTTGAAAAAAGACACAATCCCATCTAGTTCAACCAATAAAAGGGACAGATAAAGAGGGTAAATCTCCCCAGCAAGGAAACAGACACCAATATTGACTAATAACATAAGTTCTAACCTATCACTACGTTATTCAATACTATAAACAAAGTTTTGGTTTAGATGCACTTCTAACTAATAGGAGGATACAGCTTGAAGACAACGTTGATGTGTGATTTGCATTCCAAAAGAGTAAAAAATGTAATGTCATAGCAGAAGAATTGTATTTACATATTACGTATCCTTGGTAGTTCTCATCCTAATGTCTCCCCTCATTTTTTTCATACAAAATTGTTTATCAAATTGAAGCTCTAGTAGAGAGATCAAAATCTGAATAAAATGAGTCTCTTCTGGGGAGGTCTGTCGTCATAAGCAATTTAAAAGGGGTTAAATTCACTAGACGTTATATACTCTGTGAGCGTATTGGCATAGTAAAATATGCAAAGATTTCCTGCATGTAAGAAAATTATATTAATATCCTTAAAATTTGATAGCCTACTTGACCAAAGTGAAAGGGTTTTTCAATGTTGAACAGAGCATTAGCCTAGACCAGAGGTCTCTAAACTTTCTAAGCAAAGTGCCAGTTTAACCCATTAAGGACAGCCCCACCTACATTTACTGCAGCAGTGCGGCCCTTAAGCGCAAAATCACGTACCTGTATGTGATTCTTGTGCACGACTCTGGGGAGCATGCGCACTGCTGGACACAGAGGGAGACAATCAGCGGGTCCATCGGCCGGGATGGCCACCCGTGATCGCTCACTGGAGAACTGTAAACAAGGCAGATTGTCCTTCTGTCAGACAGGAAGAGACACCTGTGATTCCTGCTAATCAGGAACACAGATGTCTCTCTTTTATTTGAGTGCATCCATTCCCCACACAGTAAGAAAGCACAATGTCAGTGGGAGGAATAGTGCCCCATAGATGGTGTCTGAGGGAGGAATAATGACTAGAGTTGAGCGGACACCTGGATGTTCGGGTTCAGCCGAACTTCACGAAAAAGTTCGAGTTCAGCCCCGAACTTGACTCGAACTTGACCCCGAACCCCATTTAAGTCAATGGTGACCCGAACTTTTGGACACTAAAATGGCTCTAAAAAAGTCCTGGAAAGGGCTAAAGGGCTGCAAAAGGAAGCAAAATGGGGGTAAGAGTAGGACAAGTGCCCTGCAAACAAATGGGGATAGGGAAATAACTTAAAATCACATAAAAAAAAATGGAGGAGGAGGTGGAGTAGGAGGTTGAGGAGGCGGTGACCGGGGCAGTGTAGGTGGAAGTGGCGGTGGAGGAGGAGGAGGTAGCCAACACTGTTTTTTGTTTGTTTGGTTTTTTTTTCTAATTGGGATAGCCCCCAAAATATTGAGACATATTAAAAAAAAAAAGATCACTATCTGCAGACACACCCAGAGATGTTCTAGCACGGGTTCACTTTTTCCATATAAAATGTACCATGGTTTATTTTTCTCCTGTTACAAATTCCAATAAAGGCTTACAGTTGCTAGAAAAAGTATGTGAACCCTTTGAGTTTCACAAGGTTGTGAATGTTTACATGGTGTGTTCAATAAAAACATGGTAACATTTGATTATTTCTGTGTTATTAGTTTGAGCAGACTGTGATTGTCTATTGTTGTGACTTAGATGAAGATCAGATCACATTTTATGACCAATTTGTGCAGAAATCCATACCATTCCAAAGGGTTCACATACTTGTTCTTGCAACTGTATGTTCTATAAAAAAAAAAAAAATGAATAAGTTCACTTAAGTATACCAATGGCTGTGTGAGGCCGGTATAAATGTCTATTCTGCACAAGGTACAGACAAGTCTCTTAGCTTGTCCACGTTGGCTGTGGACAGGCGGCTGCACTTGTCTGTGATAACGCCCCCTGCTGTGCTAAACACACGTTCAGAACATACACTGGCTGCAGGGCAGGCCAGCACCCCCAAGGCATAAAGGGCAAGCTCAGGCCATGTGCCCAATTTGGAGATCCAGAAGTTGAATGGGGCAGACCCATCAGTCAGTACGTGTAGGCGTGTGTACACATACTGTTCCACCATGTTGCTGAAACGCTGCCTCCTGCTAAGATGTTGCCTATCAGCTGGTGGTGCTGTTTGTTGTGGCATGCTGCTGACAAACCTTTTCCACATTTCGGCCATGCTAACCCTGCCTTCTGAGGTGCTGGCGCTGGCACAGCTGCGTTGGTGACCTCTTCCTCCTCCTCTGCCTTCATCTTGTGCTTCCACTGAGCCCCTGGTGTCATTTGGGAATGCCCTCAGCAGCGTGTCTACCAGCGTGCACTTGTAGTCGCGCATCTTCTGATCACGCTCCAGTGAGGGAATTAAGGACAGCACGTTGTCCTTGTAATGGGGATCCAGCAGGGTGCCCACCCAGTAATCAGCACAAGTTACAATGTGGGCAACTCGGCTGTTGTTGCACAGGCACTGCAGCATGTAGTTGCTCATGTGTGCCAGGCTGCCCAGAGGCAAAGACAAGCTGTCCTCTGTGGGAGGTGTATCATCTGTGCCCTCCGTATCTCCCCAGCCACGCTCCAGTGATGCCCACGAGCAGCGTTGGGTGCCACCCTGCTGTGAACACGGTTCTTCCTCCTCCTCATCATCCTCATCCTCCTCATCCTCCAGAACTGCCCTGTTTGAAAATGTTTTACCTGGCCTATGCTGGTGCAGGAATCCACTCTCCGAGCCACTTGTGAATGACTGGCCTGATAACCGTGGAAATGACCCCTTTTGCTCCTCCTCTTGTGCCACATCCTCTTCCATCATCGCCTGAAGTGTTTTTTCAAGGAGACATAGAAGTGGGATAGTAACGCTGAGAACAGCGTCATCAGCACTAGCCATGTTGGTGGAGTACTCGAAACACCGCAATATGATACACAGGTCATGCATGGAGGTCCACTTGTTGATGGTGAAGTGGTGCTGTTCCGCAGAGCGACTGACCCATGCGTGCTGCAGCTGAAACTCCACTATTGCCTGCTGCTGCTCACACAGTCTCTCCAGCATGTGCAAGGTGGAGTTCCACCTTGTGGGCACATCGCATAGGAGGCAGTGAGCGGGAAGGCCGAAGTTCCGCTGCAGCGCAGACAGGCGAGCAGCAGCAGGGTGAGAACCACGAAAGGGCGCACAGACGGCCCGCACTTTCTCCAGCAGCTCTGACATATCCGAGTAGTTTTTTAGAAATTTCTGCACCACCAAATTCAGCACATGCGCCAGGCAAGGGATGTGCGTCAAACCGGCTAGGCCCAGAGCTGCTACGAGATTTCACCAATTATCACACACCCCCAGGCCAGCTTGAGGCTCAGTGGCAACAACCACTCATCGGTCTGTTGTTCAATTCCCCTCCACAGTTCCTGCGCAGTGTGGGGTTTATCCCCCAAACATATCAGTTTTAAAACAGCCTGCTGTCGTTTCACCCTGGATGTGCTGAAGTTGGTGGTGAAGGTGTTATGCTGACCAGATGAGGAGGTGGTAGAGGAGGAGGAAGCGGAGTAGGAGGCAACAGGAGGCAAAGAGAAATGCCCTGCAATCCTCGGTGGTGGAAGGACATGTGCCAAACTGCTATCCGCCTCAGGACCACCTGCTACTACATTTGCCCAGTGTGCAGTTAGCGAGATATAGCATCCCTGCCTGTGCTTACTGGTCCATGTATCAGTGGTTATGTGGACCTTTCCACTGATGGCGTTGCGCAGTGCACACTTGATCTTGTCCCCAACTTGTTTGTGCAGGGAAGGGATGGCTCTCCTGGAAATGTAATGGTGGCTGGGAACCACGTACTGTGGGACAACCACCGCCATCAGGTTTTTAAAGCTTTTTGTGTCCACCAGACGGAATGACAGCATTTCAAAGGCCAGGAATTTTGAAATGCTGGCATTCAGGGCCAGGGATCGCGGGTGGGTAGGGGGGTACTTTCTCTTTCTCTCCAGTGTTTGGGAGATGGACAGCTGTAATCTTCCATGGGACTGTGTGGAAATGCTTGGGGACAATGGCGGACATGGTGGCGTTGCTGTCACATCGTCTGTTTGCTGGGTGGTGGGTGATATTGGCACTGTAGAGGTGGAGGAAGAGGCCGAGGCAGCAGCAGAAGAGGAAGCAGGAGGAGGCCGAGACCTTTTTTGGATTTTGAGGTGCTTATTCCACTGCAGCTCATGCTTTGCATGTAGATGCCTGGTCATGCAGGTTGTGCTCAGGTTTAGAACATTTATGCCTTGCTTCAGGCTCTGATTGCACAGCGTGCAAACCACTCGTGTCTTGTCGCCAGCACATGTCTGAAGAACTGCCAGCAATGTGGACGCACTTTTTATTTTTGTGCAAGAAATACACCGCTGGCCGCAAATGTAGTATTTAGATTTTTTTTTTAAACCACCAATGTAGACGCACTTTTTATTTTTGTGCAAGAAATGCACTTCCAGGCTGCAAATGTAGTATTTAGGATATTTATTTTTTTAAACCAGCAATGTAGACGCACATTTTATTTTTGTGCAAGAAATGCACTGCTGGCCGCAAATGTAGTATTTCGAATTTTTTTTTTTTAAATCAGCAATGTAGACGCACTTTTTATTTTTGTGCAAGAAATGCACCGCTGGCCGCAAATGTAGTATTTAGAATATTTTTTTTTTTAAACCAGCAATGTAGACGCACTTTTTATTTTTGTGCAAGAAATGCACCGCTGGCTGCAAATGTAGTATTTCGATTTTTTTTTTTTAAACCAGCAATGTAGACACACTTTTTATTTTTGTACAAGAAATGCACCGCTGGCCACGCAGATGTAACCACCAAATTTTTTTTTTAGATTTATGATGTAAAC
>BLSH010185810.1:375405-389773 GCA_018402905.1 Glandirana rugosa
AAGTTAAACTAACAGGTCTATAGTTACTTGGTAAAGACTTTGATCCCTTTTTAAATATGGGCACCACATTGGCCCTACGCCAATCCAGTGGTACTATTCCAGTCATTAAGGAGTCCCTAAAAATGAGATACAATGGCTTTGAAATGACAGAGCGCAATTCCTTTAGGATCCGTGGATGGATGCCATCTGGTCCAGGTGCTTTATCTACCTTTATTCTGTCTAAATACTTCTGGACCATTTCACTTTTGAGCCATTGTGGATCATTGTGGGGCTGTGTCACTATCAACCCCGACTTGGACATGAGCTCCCCCATGCTCCTTTGTATACACAGAGCTGAAGAAAGTATTTAATAAGTTTGCCTTCTCTTTGTCCCCAGTCACGCACTCTAGATTATTTTGTAAAGGGCCTACATGCTCAGACCTGCCCTTTTTACTATTAATATATTTGAATAATTTTTTGGGGTTTGTCTTACTATCTTTTGCAATCTGTCGTTCGATGTGAATTTTTGCATCCTTACATATTCTGTTATATTCTTTGTAACATTTAAAAGATGATAGTGTTCCCTCATTTTTATATTTTTTAAATGCTCTTTTCTTATCATTTATAACTTTTTTAACTTTGGCTGTGAACCACATAGGTTTTCTTTCTAGCCTTTTAAATTTATTGCCCATGGGAATATACTTGCTCTAATGCAAGATAGAATTGCACAAGTAATGCCAATCGTCAAGGAACACTTGGCCCAAGGGCAGTTAGCACAGCAAAGGGTACATAACCACAAGGCCAAGACCCATACTTTTTCACCAGGGGATAGGGTGTTGGTACTAATCCCCACGGTCGAAAGCACATTTATGGCCAAATGGCAGGGCCCTTATGAGATAATTGAAAAAGTGAGTGAGGTGAACTACAGGGTCCGACAACCAGGACGGCAAAAGCCAGAACAGATATACCACTTTAATCTGTTGAAAGCCTGGAGGGATAGGGAATCCCTATTCGCAGAAACCTTGGTGTCGCAGACTCAGTCCGATTGCTTAATTCCTGAGGTGGGAATAGCAATCACCTTATCAAAACCCCAAAAACTGGAGGTGAAAGAGTTTGTGCTCCGCAACAGAAAGGTGTTTTCTGAGCTGCCGGGCAAACATCTGGGGTAGTGAATGACATTATCACCCCGCCAGGTGAAAGGGTAAAACGAAAGCCCTATCGAATACCGGAGGCCCGAAGGGAGGCAATACAAGGGGAAGTTTAATGAATGCTTCAATTAGGTGTGACAGAAGAGTCCCAGAGTGACTGGTCCAGCCCGATCGTTATAGTGCCCAAACCCGATGGGAGCTGGCGATTTTGTAACGATTTCCGGCAGTTGAACAAAGTTACAAAATTTGACACCTACCACATGCCACGCATAGATGAACTGATCGACCGGCAGGGAACAGCCCGATACATGACGACCCTTGATCTCACCAAGGGGTATTGGCAAATTCCCCTAGCTGAGTCAGCGAAGGAGAAAACGGCATTTGTAACACCAGAGGGGGCATTCCAGTATATGCAATTTGGGTTACAAAATGCACCAGCCACGTTCCAGCGGAAAATGGACAAAATTCTGAGGCCCCATCAGAAGTATGCTGCAGCCTGCTTGGACGATGTGATCATCCACAGTACGGATTGGGCCTCACATCTGCCAAAATTGCAAGCTGTACTAGATTCCATAAGGGAAGCTGGGTTCACGGCTAATCCAAAAAAGTGTACCATTGGACAGGAAGAGGCCAAATATTTGGGGTACACTATTGGGAGGGGAGTGATAAAACCCCAAATCAACAAAGTGGAAGCCATAAATAGCTGGCCGCGCCCCAACAGCAAGAAGCAGGTTCGAGCATTCCTCGGAATTGCTGGATACTATTGGTGATTCATTCCTCACTTTGCTTCGCAGGCTGTGCCCCTAACCAACCTGACAAAAAGGAAAGAGTCTTCCATGGTGAAATGGACTCCGGAGGCTGAAGCAGCCTTTCAGGCTTTAAAGAAAGCCTTATGTAGCCAACCCGTGCTGTACTCCCCTGACTTTGCTAAGGACTTTGTGGTACAGAATGATGCGTCAGACGTAGGCTTAGGAGCAGTGTTGTCCCAGGTCTGGAACAGAGAAGAGCACCCAGTCATTTATCTTAGCAGGAAACTGAAACCCCACAAAGAAAATTATGCCACAATTGAAAAAGAGTGTCTAGTGGTAAAATGGGCACTAGACTCCCTGCGATACTATTTGCTGGGTAGACACTTTGATCTGATTACAGATCACACACCCTTAAAGTGGATGGCTCAAAACAAGGAAACCAATAGAAGGGTAAGTCATTGGTTTCTGGCCCTGCAAGAATACAACTTCACTGTGAAGCATCGCCCTGGGATTCACTTGGGGAACGTGGATGCTCTATCTCGGGTACCTGCGTACCTGGCTGCATGTGTCCCAAACCCCAGTTTGAAACAAGAGGGGGGGTATGTGACAGCCAGCAGGTAAAGACGCCTGGTTGCGTGCAGGATGGCAGGTACATCTGCCCAAGATTCAAAGTGGATACAGACTTATACTACTAGGGGGAGTGCTGAGTCTTGCAGGGGTAGAGGTAATGAGTCCAGCTGGGTTGAGCTGGCTCATTAAGACCTCTACATAAACTCCTAGCAAATATAGGTGAGTGCTCCACCCTGGAACCAGCTCTGTGACCATAGACTGGGGAGTAAAACATCCTGTACACGGTAAGGCCTGTGTGGCTGTGTATCCTGCAGTGAGAGATAGGAGCTTTGTACAGCGGTAGGCTGTACCCAGCTGACAGACAGGGAAACCTATTGTGTAGTCAGTGACCAAGTGGCCTAGGATTTATTTTGTTATTTGTTTTTGTTTTGCTGTTTTTCACATTGTGTCTAGTCAGAATAAACTACCTTTTGTTTTCACCTGAAACTGCTGTCTCGCTGTGCCTAAAATTGTGTAGTGAACCCATCCAGGGGGTCAAACACAGCTGAGCCGAGCTAACTCCCTTACAACTGTTATACAAGCTGTACACTCACTACTTTACATTGTAGCAAAGTGTTATTTCTTCAGCGTTGTCACATGAAAAGATATAATAAAATATTTACAAAAATGTGAGGGGTGTACTCACTTTTGTGAGATACTGTGTGTGTATATATATATATATATATATATATTTTCCCAATGGCCAGCTCAGTGATATCAAGATTTTTTCGTCTTTTCCTCTGGTGCAGCAGTGGGTAATCCTTGTTCCTGCACTGAACGAGGCACACGTGAGTGCACTTCATAGTAATAATATTCTGAGCCCAACCTAGCGTGATGTAATCCCCACAGAGGATTGATCTATGACAGCCTAGATGCTGATAGGTGGATTGATTGATGCTATCACCATCCAAGCCATCCAGGATGCTTTTGCACAGAAGAAAGAAAAACAAAACACAAGATTCAGAATGCAGATGACTCTTGTATTTAGGCAATATTTGCTTATCACAGAATTCATTTTAAAGGGTTAGTGCATTTCTCACAAAAAAAAAGATGATCTAACAACATTCCCAGGACCCACAAGGCTGGTGTCACCAGGTAGAGGAAGGGAGAACAAGGACATTTGTGGCACTAGCTAGGCACCAACATGGAAGCACAGTGATATGGAAGCATGGGCAATAAGTTTAAAAGGCTAAAAATAAAACCTATGTGGCTCACTACCAAAGATTAAAAAAAGCTATAAATAATAAGAAAAGAGCTTTTAAAAAATATAAAAATGATGAGACACTATCATCTTTTAAATGTTACAAAGAATATAACAGAATATGTAAAAAGGAAATCAAGGACGCAAAAATTCAAAGCAAATGACAGATTGCACAGATAGTGTCACGTACCTGGTAGTGGAGTCTGCAATAGCCGAGGACAGCCTCTCTTACAATCCTGACTCAGGAACCCCTGATATAGTCAACAGAAGGTTCAAGAGTGCAGAATGACACGAGTGCTTGACAGGAACACAGGTGCGATGGTCACAGGCAGGACTGGAGATGCAGCTTGATAGAGCAGTGGAGGAACTCCGGGAAACAGCTGACAATAGCCTGGTCCAGCTAGACCAAGCAGGTGATGCTGGATGAGAAGGCCAGAGATCGACTGGATCAGACAGCAGGCAGGCAGATCAGGAACCGAGGAGAAGGCAGAATGATGGTTAGACACAGGCAATGGGCTGGCAGCGTGGTACCAAGGAACAGGCAAAAGGATTGTCAAGGAAAGCCAGAGGTCAGGGCAGGCAGATAGCAGCGATGTCAGGATCAAGACGGTATATCAGAAGAACAGGTTCAGCAGGTAGACGGATAACAGCAATCATAGGAACATTGTAGACCAAACGGCATTGATCCCATGTCATTGTCCGGTTTAAATAGTCCCTTTAGCACCAAGAACGGTTACGAATGGGAATGCGCGCCTCCCGGTCGCATGTGTGCGCACGAACGTCCGTGTCGCCTGTTCGTTCATTCGCGCATGCGTCTGCGCACCGTGTTCCTTCTTATGGATACACAAGTTCTCCATCTTTCCTGACATTGTCCCCCCTCAATGGGCAGACTCCGAATTCCCAATCGGGCAAACCTTTCAGGGTGGGATCTTTGGAAAGCCTGTATCAGTCTTGGGGCATGGATATTGGCTTTGGGTTCCCAAGAGCTCTCTTCCGGACCATACCCTTTCCATTTAACAAGATATTGCACCTGGTTACCCCTTCTCCTGCAGTCCATGATGGCTTTAACTTCAAATTCTTCTTCCCCATCAATAATCACAGGTTCGGGTGGCCCAGTGCTTCGTACCGGAAATACTAATTCATAGGCCACACTGTTAACCTTTTTCTTTACAAGAAACGGGCCTATGAACTTGGGTCCTAATTTCTTTGATGGGCAGGCCAACTTCAGGTTGGCAGTTGATAACCAAACCTGTTCCCCTGGCTCCAAGACCAATTCACCCCGTCTTTTCCTGTCAAATGCTTTCTTGTAGCACTCTTGGGATTTGGCCATCATCTCCTGCCCTTATTTTGAGCACAGGTGGTACAAGACTCCACATAACGCTTGCAATCATCCTCCACTTGCGGCCAAAAAAATGTGCATTAGAGTAGTTCAGAGATTTTGTAGATACCGAAGTGCCCCGCTAGTTCATGATCATGACAAAGTCCCAACACCATGGTACGCACATCTTTAGGTACAAAGATCTTGTTCTCATGCCATAGTAACCCCTCACTTAACTGGAGATTGCTTTCAGAAGGAACAATGTATCTGGCATATGTATGCTTAATCTGTGACAGAAGATCTTCCTGGAGCAACAAGAAATTCCTGGAGGGCAGAATAGTATCAGAAGAAGGTGGGTTCCCCAACTGGTTGTACATACGCGAAAGCGCATCTGGCTTCGTATTCTTAGATCCCGGTCTGTATGTTATATGGAAGGAGAATCTGGAGAAGAACAGAGCCCATCTGGCCTGGCGTGGTTTTAGTCTCTTTGCAGTCCTTAAATACTCCCGATTCTTGTGATCCATATAGATCAGGATCGGATGTGCTGCCCCTTCCAGCAAATACCGCCATTCTTCCAATGCAGCTTTGATTGCCAGTAATTCCCGGTCCCTAACTTCATAATTCCACTCAGGTACAGATAACTTGCGAGAGAAAAAGGCGACTGGATGCAACAGAGCTTTAGCACCTTGTCTTTGGGAGAGTACTGCCCCAACCGCTGTTTCAGATGCATCCACCTCATCACATATGGAAGAACTGGATCAGAATGGGTGCAGATGTAAACAGATTCTTGAGGGTTTCAAAAGCTGACTGTACTTCTGTGGACCAGTGGAACCAGATGCCTTGCTTGGTTAACTGATTGATGGGAGAAATAATAGCTGAAAATCCTTTGATGAATTTTCGATAAAAATTGGCGAATCCAACGAAACGTTGGATCCCTTTATTGTCGCTGGTTGTGGGCCAATCCAAGATGGCTGAAACTTTCTGAGGATCCATCATGATGCCTTTGACAGAAATAATCAGTCCCAAAAATTGAATGCTCTGTTGTTCAAAGGTACATTTCTCAGGCTTGGCATAAAGTTCATGTTGTCTCAAACATTCCAGGACACATGAGACATGTTGGCGATGTTTCTCCAAAGATGATGAAAAAATCAAGATATCGTCCAGGTAAATTATGACAAAAAGATCTAGATAGTCTCTGAACATATCATTTACAAAATGCTGAAACATAGCAGGTGCGTTACAGAGTCCGAACGGCATCACTAAGTATTCGTAATGCCCAAAATGGGTGCGAAAGGCAGTCTTCCATTCATCACCCTCTCGGATGCGAACAAGATTATATGCCCCTCGGAGATCCAGCTTGGTAAAGATGACTGCTGTCCCAAGTCTCTAGAATAGTTCAGGTACCAGTGGAAGAGGATAGTGGTTCTTGACTGTGATCTTGTTCAACTCTCTGAAGTCAACACAGGGCCATAAGGAGTGATCCTTCTTTTCCACAAAGAAGATGCCCACGGGTGAAGTGGAAGGGCGAATAAATCCCCTCTCTAAATTCTCATCCAGATAGGTCTTAAGGGCACCCAGTTCAAGTT
Source organism: Glandirana rugosa (assembly GCA_018402905.1). Classification (NCBI taxonomy): domain Eukaryota; kingdom Metazoa; phylum Chordata; class Amphibia; order Anura; family Ranidae; genus Glandirana; species Glandirana rugosa. The sequence continues at coordinate 381,996 of BLSH010185810.1, forward strand.
CAGTCAGGGGGAAAATTCTCCCAAACAGGACTTCGGTTCCGTGGAAGGAGTTCAATGCAGCAATTATAAGGACGATGGGGCAGAAGGGTTTCTGCCCCTTTCTTGCTGAAAACGTCCAGGAAAGCATGGTACAGCTCTGGCACAGATTGGCGGGTTTCCAAGTCGACATCAGAGTCCAAGCACAGCAAAGTAGAGGGAGGACTTGAGTCTTCTGGCAAACAATGCTGGGAACAGGAGGCCGACTGAAACTGGATCTCCCCCTTGGCCCAATCGATGAGCAGATTGTGCGCCTGCAGCCAGGGCAGACCCAGAATGACTGGAAACAATAGGGATGCTATGGCGTCAAGGCGTAAGAGTTCATGGTGGGTGCTGGTGATGGTGGCAGGCAGTGGTACTGTTTCATGGGTGACCAGTCCAGACTTGATAGTTGACCCATCCGCTAGGTGAACAGTCATTCCTTGGGCTTTGGGCTGAAGCGGAATCTGGTGCTTGGTGTAGAAGGACAAGTCTATGAAGCAGCTGCAGGCCCCGGAATCAATAATGGTGGAGACCAGAATGCTCCTGCCTGGAAGCTGGAATGAGAAATGTACAGAGATGTGAGCAGGTTTGCCGGAGCAAGCTGGCACAGGATCAGATGCAACGGTCAAACACTTACGCTGCTTTGCAGAGCAGGACCTCACATAATGTCCCGGGGCACCGCAGTACATGCAAAGGTCGCTCAGCCAACGTCGCTGGTGTTCCTCAGCCGTAAGAGAAGGACGGAGCAGGCCCAGTTGCATGGGTTCCGAGGTGTCAGGTAGTGGAACTGCCGAGGATGGTGAAGCTGGACTGGAGAAATCAGGACCCCGAGGCAACATCCAAGCGAGACGGACCCGCCTGACGTTCAGACCTTCATTCCCTCAGATGTCAATCGATCTGAATTGATAGCTTAATCAGAGCGTCTAAAGTCTGAGGGACTCCTACCCGGGCCAGTTCAACTTTAAGAGACTCAGAGAGGCCCAGGCGTCGTTCCAGTTGGTATCAGAACTCCAACGTCTAAATTCAGATACATAGTCCTCTGCCACTCTGCGCCCTTGCTGGAGTGCATGTAATGCTGCTTCTGCTGTTGCGGACTGGTGCGGGTCCTCGTAGAGTTGTGATATGGCTTGAAAAAAGGATGTCAGATCCCCCAGAGATGCTGCCTTTTTCTCTAGGAGCCGGTGAGCCCAGGACTGTGGTTCCTCTTGTAGAAGAGAGATTACAAATCCAACCTTGGTTGCCTCCAGTGAGAATGTGTGGGTCTGCAACGCGAAGTACTGTTCACATGCGTAGCGGAAGAAGCAAAATTTGCCAGGTGACACCAAACTTGTCAGGTGTTGGAACTCCGGGTTCCGGAGGCAGCATAACCACTGTAGGTGAAGCACCTGGACTGGCGGAGGCCACAGGGTGACTGGCGCTGGATGAAGATGGAGAGGAAAGTTCCTGGACACGTTCTTCCAAGCGGTGGTAGCCGTCTTGAAGATCTTTAACAGCCTGCATAAGACCAGCCAGATGTCGGCAAAGTTCATCCATGGGAGAGGGCCCTGGCACAGACTCGGACATGGCCGTTTGGTACTGTCACATACCTGGTAGTGGAATCTGCAATAGCCAAGGACAGCCTCTCATACAATCCTGACTTAGGAACCCCTGATATAGCAAACAGAAGGTTCAAGATTGCAGAATGGCACGAGTGCTTGACAGGAACACCGGTGCGATGGTCACAGGCAGGGCTGGAGATGCAGCTTGATGGAGCAGTGGAGGAACCCCGGGAAACAGCTGACGACAGCCCCGCCCGGCTATACCATGCAGGTGATGCTGGATGAGAAGGCCATAGACAGACAGGATCAGACAGCAGGCAGACAGATAAGGAACCGAGGAGAAGGCAGAAGGATGGTCAGACACAGGCCGGCAACGGGTTGGCAGCGTGGTACCAAGGAGCAGGCAAAAGGATTGTCAAGGAAAGCCAGAGGCTAGGGCAGGCGGATAGCAGCAATGTCAGGATCAAGCCGGTAGATCAGAAGAACAGGTTCAGAAGGTATACAGATAACAGGAACGTTGTAGACCAAAAGGCATTGATCCCATGTCATTGTCCAGTTTAAATAGCCCCTTTGGCGCCAAGAACAGTTACGAATGGGAATGCGCGCCTCCCGGTTGCACGTACTCTCCGTCTTTCCTGATATTGCCCCCCCCCCCCCTCAATGGGCAGCCTCCGGATGCCCAATCGGGCAAACCTTTCAGGGTGGGATCTTTGGAAAGTCTGTATAGGTCTTGGGGCATGGATATTGGCTTCAAGTTGCAGGCTATATCCCGGTACCGTTTTTTAGAGCGGGCGGTCGGCTAACCGTCGATAATGGCCGATCCAGCTCGGGGGGCACTCGGTCGTTATCCAAGGGGCGGGAGGGGACATCCCCCCTTACACCGCCTTCCACTGCTCTTCTCCTGCCTCCCGTCCCACCAGGAGACCGGAGCTCTGATTCGGGGCGTCCACTGCCTAGAAGGAGACCTGAAGGAAGACAGAATCGGCTCGGATCGGGTCTCCTTCGTCAAATTCTGGAAGCAACGTCACACATCACTTCCGGTTTACTCTATGGCCAACGGCGCCGGTTTGAAAAAAATGACAGTATTCAGAATCACTGTTTGTGGCGATCTGAATACTGTGAAGTGCAAAGGAGGGATGGGGGGGTCTTTTAGACCCCCCGTCCCTCCATAAAGAGTACCTGTCACCATATATTACTATCACAAGAGATGTTTACATTCCTTGTGATAGCAATAAAAGTGCTAAAAAAAAAAAATAAAATTGTAAAGCACCACCGTCCCCGCGAGCTTGCGCAGCAAAGAAAACTCATGCGTAAGTCGCGCCTGCATATGAAAACGGTGTTCAAACCACACATGTGAGGTATCGCCACAATCGCCAGAGTGTGAGCAATAATTCTAACAAAAGACCTCCTCTGCACCTCTAACCTGGTAACCATTAAAAATGTTTAAAGCTTCGCCTATGTCGCCATTCCGCAAGTGTACGCAATTTTTAACCGCAACATGTATGGTATCTATTTACTCTGTGTAACATCCTCTTTCACAATATATACAAAAATTGGGTTAACTTTACTGTTTTCTTATTTTATAACTCAAAAAAGTGAAATTTTTCAAAAAAAAATCATGCTTGAAAGAACGCTGCGCAAATACCGTGTGACAAAAAGTATTGCAACAATCGCCATTTTATTCTCTAGGGTGTTTGAAAAAATATATATATAATGTTTGGGGGTTCTACGTAATTTTCTAGCAAAAAACCCTGTTTTTAACTTGTAACCAAGGAATGTAAAAAAGGACTCCGGTGGGTAAGTGGTTAATAAAAGACCACATACCCACCAGTTCTTGCTGGAAAAAAATATTTTAAGCAACAGGCAATATGGATTCATGAAAGACAGGAGTTGTCAAACAAACCTGATTTCTTTTTATGAGGAGGTAAGTAAAACCTTGGACAGAGGGGTGGTTGTGGACGTGGTATACTTGGATTTTGCAAAAGCATTTGACACCAATACCCAAACACGGCTAATGTGTAAGGTAAAGTCTACAGGCTTCTGGGAATAAAAGTACCATTTCAGTGATTGCAGCTGACACCAAGCTATGCAGTGGAATAACGTCCTTACAGGATGTCTCCAACATACAAGCGGACCTCAATGCACTGTTTAATTGGACAACCATGTGGCAAATAAGGTTTAATGTTGATAAAGCCAAGCTGTGGTTTCCAAAGCAAGCAAAATCCTTTCTTATATTAAGGGAGGTATGGACTCCAGAGATAGAGATATAATTTTGCCCCTGTACAAATCATTAGTAAGACCTCATCTGGAATATGCAGTTCAGTTTTGGGCACCAGTTCTCAAAAAGGATATCTGGGAACTAGAGAAAGTGCAGAGAAGGGCAACCAAACAGATAAGAGGCATGGAGGAGCTCAGCTATGAGGAAAGATTAGAGGAACTGAATTTATTCTCTCTTGAGAAGAGGGAATTAAGGGGGGATATGATCAACATGTACAAATACATAAAGGGTCCATATAGTGAACTTGGTGTTGCGTTATTCACTTTAAGGTCATCACATAGGACAAGGGGACACTCTTTACATCTAGAGGAAAAAAAGATTTAATCTTCAAATATGGAAAGGTTTCTTCACAGTAAGAGCAGTGAAAATGTGGAATAGACTCCCTCCAGAGGTTCTGGCCAGCTCAGTAGATTGCTTTAAAAAAGGCCTGGATTATTTCCTCAATGTACATAATATAACTGGGTACTGACATTTATAGGTAAAGTTGATCCAGGGTAAATCTGATTGCCTCTTGGGGGATCAGGAAGGGATTTTTTCCCCTGCTATAGCAAATTGGATCATGCTTTACTGGGGTTTTTCGCCTTCCTCTGGATCAACTGTGGGTGAAGCATTGTGTATATGATTTGCAGTGGAGGCTCGCCCATAAGGACTGCTGGGGCAGTGCCCCACCAAAAAAATAAGTAAGAAATAAAAATTAACTATAATTATTAACCAACAGCAGCACAGCTAGAGAGAAACTCCAAAGAAAAAAAAATCTTTGGAATTTCTCTCTAACTGTGCTGCTGTTGCTAATTGCTGAAATAGATAGATTAGATAAGAAAGAGAAGTGTAATCTACCTAGCAACAGGGTGGACGTCCCAAATCTCATTTAAAAACCCTATCTAGAACACAGTAAAATGAATTCTCCACCCTCATTGGCTGCTTTCCAACATTCCATTCTAAGAATAGCTGAGTTCTGGGGCGTTTAAATCTCTGCCTGGGGGGGAGCCAAGATTTTCTCTGCCTGCAGTTACACATTCTGGCCAGCTGCCCAGCCATGTCCCCCCCTCCACAGGTCGCACTCCGACACTTAGTCTCTACCTCCAGCAGTGTTTCCACTCTCAACCAGGGACCCTTCTCCCACCTACCATCCTGTACAGAGCAGAGAAGGAGGACATGATGGATCGCTCAATGGAGGAGAGGGAGCAGCAGATCTCTTGCCTGGATAGATCATCATGGATGACTACAGCTTGAGCAATGGGAAGCTCAGAGGGACAATCAGATCCAAGCAGAGCTGTGTCTGCAGGGTAAGATCTCTGAACATACATGACAGGGAGCTCCCAGCAATACACAGGCAGTGATTAGTCTGAATCCATAGATAACAGATAAGGCTGAACAGGTCCCTTCCAAAGCTCAGCAGTAGGATAAGAACTGTGAGCCGGCATGTAAATCACAGGGAGTTCTCAGGGATACACAGGCAGTAATCTGCAATTAGTCTGCTGACATTTGGGAACCATAGAGCTCAGCAGCACCGCACAACCTCTTCATACTTTACTGTTTAACAGGCAGCTTCAACCAAAACAGCAACAACTCCACTCCTGGTGACTTCTTCGTCCCTGCATTAAATGCATTGTTGGTAATGATTCATGACTTACAATGCAGGACCAAGAAGTCACCAGGAGTGTAGTTGTTGCTGTATTGGTTGAAGCTGCCGGTTTTCATGGAGCATTGCTCAGCCTCTGTGCACCTCAGCATCAAACACCAGAACAAGAGGAATGTCTACTCATGACCATTTCTCTACAATAACTGCTTTCCAATGAATGCCATCTTAAAGTGCTTGATTTTATAATTACATTTTGGACTTTTTTTGACAGATAATGAAGATTTATGTTAGTGTAGCTGGTCAGTTCCAAAAACCAGGGACATTTCTATGCCTCACCATATGTCAGGGGTTAGTGGAGGATTTCCAGCGTTCCTATTATAAAATAAGGAATTAGGATGGAGCTTGATGGCATAGCACATACATGAAAACCCACATAATGCCAGTCTGTGCTGGGTTCCTGTGCAGATCTCACAGCTAATGTAGTTATTTACCTTTGGGATTGAATGGATGAATGAGCCAGCAATATTTTATTGAGAATTAAGACTGACAGCTGAGTTATACTGTACATTGAGTGGGTGGAGTCTATAAGGGGTGTGGCTTCTAGGAAGCGGGAGGGGGCAAAAAGGTAGGGCGGGGTCTAGCGCCCCACCATCTTAAAACTTCACCAGCCGCCACTGATGATTTGTGTGGTTGTGTTTCTTTTGTTTTTTGTTTTTTTTATTGCTTGAACTAGATGGACTTGTGACTTTTTCAACCTGACTAAACTATGTGTAATATGTCACTTTCAGGTACGGCTATGGCTGTGGAAGCAACTACAATCTACAGCATCCAGTGCTCAGTTAACTTCAGTGAAGGGCAGGGAAGACATCAGGTGTCCAATAGGCTAATGATGTCTCTGTCATTGCAATGTGCAATCACATAGAGGGCTATTGGCCCCATATTTGGTAACAATAAATTTAGTGAAAATAAAAGTCAAAAAAATGTTAGGACCCCCGCCCGCACATACTGTACTTGCACACATGAACATGAACACATGTGACGGCAGTGCTTATAGACTAAACTGCGTTACATGTTCTATGTATCTCTGCACATGCAGTGACAGCAATAAATCTAGGACCATTATTAATGGTTAACAGTAAATGCATCACCTGTAAGGGCTTTTAAAATGTTGGCTCCCGCTGCTGCCAAAAGCCAATCAGTAGTGGGAGTCCACGGAAGGGGCAAGGCTGATGGACATCGCTGGATCAAGAGGGGGCTTAGGTAAGTATTAGCGGGGGCTGGGAGGGCTGCTGCACACAGAAGGTTTTTTATCTTCATGCATAGAATGCATGAAGGTTAAAAACCTTGTGCCTTTACAACCACTTTAAAGAAGAACTATAGGCAAAATGTTTTTTTTATTTTGGATAGAGTAAGGGAGGGTTATAACTCCTGTTAGAATTTTTTTTTTTTTTTGCTGTCTGTGTCCCATTGTGGAAATTTCCCTTCACTTCCTGTCCCATAGCCAAACAGGAAGTGAGAGGAAATCCCTGCAAATTAAGGGAATGCCTTGGGAACCCCCAGGTCAACAGAACTAGAGTCCCCATTGGAAGATTTCCCCTCTATTACTTTTCTGGGCACAACCCAAAATGTGGGATTTTCTTTTGCTTTCACTCTCAATGATAATGGTAAACAAGACAAATAGAGAACGTGAATCTCCTTAGCTGGGGCACAGACAGCAATAAAAATTGAAAAGCTTTCTAATCCCTCTGCACTCTATCCAAAACGAAATAAAAAAATTTTGCCTTTCGTTATACCTTAACCACTTGCTGACCGCAGTCTGACGGCGACAGAGTGGCTCGTTATCGCAAACCTAGTTAGAGATAACTAATGCTGTGAGCGTGTGCGTGCCGCTGGAGGTGCGCTCACTGTGTCCGGGGGGGGCCAGAGAGTGGGTGCGGCGGACTCAATTGCCCCCTGCTACCCGCGATGGCCCCCCCGCAGTGAGAGAATGGAGGTCCGTGTAAGTAAACACGGATCTCCGTTCTGTTAGACGGGGAAGGGCGATGATCACAGGCTTCCTCTATATGTTGCCTCTAGGCACAAATGAATGTGCCTGGAGGTAAGAGAGTGACGCCCCCCCGGTAGCGCCCATCGTCCCCCGTTAACTCAGGCGGCGTGGGTGAGAGACCGGGGGGGGCCTGTGTCACTCGCGTGGAGGTCGCCGTGCGTGTGCGAGTGTCGTAATCAATAGAGATTGATCCAAACGCTATTGCTCGGTGAGACAGCGGCAGTCTGACGCCAGTCGTTCACCAATTCCATATTGCTTTCCGTTTTAAAAAAATAAAGCAAAACCTATCTCACGTCTCCCTAATCTTTCGAAAAG
>BLSH010185810.1:389783-404814 GCA_018402905.1 Glandirana rugosa
GCTGAAGTGGTTAAAGTGTATGTAAACCCACCACTCACCCAGTATAAACTAATGGCACAGTATTACTATATATATATATGTAGCGCCCCCATAGTGATAGGTGCTTTTTGTAAGTAGATTTAGCTAGGAGAGGTAAATTCTGTCAGGCCTGACAGAAGTGCAGGCCTGAATGTTTTGATCTGGGCGGGGGAGTGGCCCAGGAAGAGTTGGAGATTGCAGGAAGGAACACCCCTTAGATACTCCTCCCCTTTGTTTCTAGAAGGCTCTGGAAAAGGGGATGGATGAGGAGGTGTAGCTTTCTTTAGTATGTTAAGGAGCCCTGACCAATCCCCAACCTGGATTGGCAGGGGGCAGGCCTCCTTAAATACTGTGATCTGCCCAGCTGGGGGGAGGAGAGTACAGATGAAGAGTGGGGAATGTAGCAGAGGTGCTGTGGAGACCTCACCCAGGAGGGAGCCCCCAGTCTGGAGGGGGGTGACCTTGAGGCCTGGAGACTCAGTGCAGCCAGGAGAGGAGTCAGTTCCTGGAGCGACACAAGGGAGTGGGAGAGCAGCAGAGAGGCTACATTAAAGTCTCTTATAAGGATCCACTGGTGTCGGTGAGTGGCAGCCCCTGGGAGCAGGATGAGAAGGCTGGAGCAGGCTGGGAGGAGACAGTGAACAGTCTGTGGAGGTCAGAGGAGCCAGTCAGGAAAAGGAGTGTCACTGGACAGTGAGGTAGGCTGAGGGGGCCTGGAGTTGCAGTTCATCCAGTGCCCAGATAGCACCAACATACTTAGCTACACAATTGAGGGCCTGTGGCTTCACAACTGAGAGCCCGTGGCCCTTGCCCACAACGGATGGTTCAGAGGTTCTGCTAACAGTAGAGCAGGCCTCACCATGTGCTAGCTGTGGTGAAAGAGGAAGTGTCATGGAGGTCTGATAAATTGCCTTTCAGGCCTGTAACGGCAAGTGTATGTGCAGGAGAGAAGAAGGTGAAGAGTAATGGTCAGCAAGTATATGTGCTGGAGGAAGAAGGAGTGTATATAGAAGGTCCCGTTATTCAATTTTTGGGCATCCCACAGTCATCCCTATTTCTATCTAAGTTTATCCCCTAAATAAAACAACAAAACAAAGTATCAGCCTGTTCAGTGACTCCGGGTGTGTAGAAATTCATGTGATTGAGGGCAGCGGGCAGGTGGACCACAAATACCAGCCACCTCCAAGGGGGAACATGGCTACATATACATGCAAGCCTCCTGCATGTATCCCTACCTTGCAAGTGTCTCCCCCTTCAGCAGTAGGAGCCTGCAAAACTCTGGAATCAGTGGGTGGGTCTCTTTGCCGTAGCTCGTGGGCGGAGTTGTGATGTCACAAGACTCCCCGCCCACCTCTATACTCTCCTACTTTCCTATTCCTGAATTTTGAGTAACATCCAGTCAAAACTCAGGAAAGGCACCACATGACTTTAGCATGCCCAATCATGCTGAGGTGTGGAGCAGCCAATCCTGGGAGAGCTGGAGAAGAAAGGAGGGGGGATGTGAAGCTGGAATCATACCACTCTCTCTGCTCTCAGCTCCGTGCATGAGATAAAGAAATCAGATGTCAGTCACAGCAATGGGGGATGTGGAGACACAAACTTATCTGTGTGTTGTTTTTTATCTTACTACAAAAAGATAAGAGGATTGCTCAAAACTGGATTAACTCTTTGTGGCAAGACTGGGGGCAGATGAATCCTTTACTGTACCAGGTAGAAGTCTTCATTAAAAAAATGTAAGGTTTACATCCACTTTAATTTAAATGTCACATTGTGATATTTCATCTAAAGCAGAGTTCCACTTGTTTTTTGGTTTATTAAAAGTCAGCAGCTACAAAAAGTGTAGCTGCTGACTTTTAATAAACAGTAACTTACCTGTCTCACGGTCCAGCGATGGCTGCGCCCGACGCCTCATGCATCTCCCCCTCCTCCCCGCTACGCCGTCACTGCAAGTGTGGGAACCGGCTGTGGCTTCACGGCCGGGCACACACTGCGCATGCGTGAGTTGCGCTGCGCATTCCTAGTGGCCAGGCAATCTTCTGGGACCTGTGACGTGTCCCAGAAGAGTGCCAGGAGGGAGGGGCCGCCTAGGGGGAGAGGAGGAGTCGCCTAGGCGGCCCCGAGGCGGAAGGTGGAAGAGGGACAGGAAGTTCCTCTGAAACCTGGGGACACACTCTCCCCCAAAAAAATTACACGCCAAATGTGGCATGTAAGGGGACGAGGAGTGCTTAAAGCAGAAGTCCCACTTTTGGGTGGAACTCCGCTTTAATTTTAAGCTACAGTGCATAGAAACACAGATGGAAACAGAGCTACAGCTCACCTGCATTTAAAGCGTTTGTTACCTCAACACTTTCTATTCGTGATATGTGTCTGCTGTACCATGTACTTGTATAAGAAAGTATCCTGTTCTCTTTGTATTGCTTCCTGTATGTGAAATCCCTGGTGTTCCTGCTAGTCCCCTTGCTTTCCTATGAAAGACTGATCAGTCTAAGCAGGAGAGTATAGCGTGGTCAGTTCCCTAGATGTGTTGGGAACTCAGTATGCTCTCCTCCAATGATCAGACTGTTCTGACACGCCACCGCTGCAAAGCCATTCACTGGGAAGATCAATGTGCTGCTGCTTTTCCTCCCCCCAGATTTTATGCAGCTGAGAACAGAGGGAATGCAATCACTTATAAAATAAGGGATACAAGGTATTTATAATGTTTTTTTTATATCTATACAAGCACAGTGGTGTAGGGGATAGCACTTTCGCCTGGCAACAAAAGGGTCGCTGGTTTCAATCCCAACCATGACACTACCTGCCTGGAGTTTGCATGTTCTCCGTCTGCCTGCGTGGGTTTCCTCCAGGTACTCCGGTTTCTTCCCACACTCCAAAGACATGCTGGTAGGTTAATTGGATCCTGTCCAAATTGGCCCTAGTATTTGTATGTATGAATGTGAGTTAGGGACCTTAGATTGTAAGCCCTTTGAGGGTAGGGAAGGATGTTAATGTACAATGTATATGTAAAGTGCTGCATAAATTAACAGCGCTATATAAGTACCTAAAATAAACTGAATGGGTTGTTTTACAAGGTGATCCTTTACAAGTGTGAACAGGGTACATAGAAAACGATTGGCTGAGATTGCAGAAAAGCACAAATGTGAATGAGCGATGAAAAGATGAGCAAATAAGAGCAATGTATTAGAGTTTCCCTACACTTTAATAAGCAGAGCCCAGAGAGATGTAGAGCTGCAGAGAAGACATGGTTAATAAGCAGAGTCTTTCCTAAGCCCCCAAGGCAGAGTCTTTTTGATGTATGTGTTTGAGGTTGGCAGAGGATCAGCGTGCTCTGGCTTTTATTTCCCTGTGTCCTGCCTCTTTTGTCTTGAGCAGGAGGTGGAGATTATCCATCCCACCCAGCCAGGGTCTATGACAGGATAGCTCAGAGGAGGCTCTGATCCCACACTCAGTTCAGCGGCTGGAGGTACAGAGGAGAAGTTTGGCTGCAGCAAGTAGTCAAGCTCCCTGATGCTCAGCGATCGCAGCTGTCGCAGGAATCATCTCCCATCCACTCTACCTGGTAATACGTCTTTTATAACCGGTGCTGCTAGCTGAACATTGGTTGTGGTGCCAGCTACAGCTGGGCAGCTTATCGCCATACACATTACAATCTGACTGTACAATCTCCTTTAGATCTACCAACAACTATGTATGTATGAATGGATACAGTTTTATTGAGTCGTTTGGGCACCCATATTTTGATGAATTCTAAATGGATTGTACAGAAATTGTACAAGTAGATTGTATGCTGAGATTTACCCATGTTACTACATATTTTCAATGTTGTAACATCTTTTGAAGCTGTGGGAGTTAGTAATTATTCCCGAATGAGCTTTCTTGAATTAAATGCTGCGTTTAGGAAGTTCAAGCCTTATGTTCAGCAATAAAGTAATCACTGTGGCTTTATATTCTGCATGCATAGATGAAATGTGAGTGAGGATAGAATAAAGGAACATAGGGTGATTGTCTATCAAGGATGTGGTTGTTAGAAATGGATGTTATCGCCTAGAGTTTTTATGGTGACCGCGTACAGAATGATTTTATTATTGATAAATTTATTGTCTAACCATACACTTAACAATCATATTTAATTCTCTATATTACTATGATCAGGTTTTCTGTCCAGTTCAATTAGAATCATTCCAATAAAATCAATCAGTTTTGCTTGAAACCAATTGATGAGATAATATTGGGTTGATTTACTAAAACTGGAGAGTGCAAAATCTGGTGCAGCTGTGCATGGTAGCCAATCAGCTTCTAGCTTCAATGTGTTCAGTTAAACTTTGACAATGAAAGCTGGACGCTGATTGGTTTCTATGCAGTGCTGTATCAGATTTTGTACTCTCCAGTTTTAGTAAATCAACCCCAATGCGTCTTTTTGATAATACATAGATCCTATTATATTAACTCATTCTGTGAAGAAGCGTTTGGGAAGATCGTTACATGTATGACCACCGTAGTATGAAAATGAATAAAACTCCAGGACACATCAGGGCTGATGCATGGGGAAAGCTTCCTCTTTGCCTTGTGTGTGGGGTGTATATAGTATCTGATCTGTTCTGTTTGTAGAATTCTTGCTTTATAAATTGTTTATGTATAACTATATGAATTATTATTATTTCTGTACTATAGTGTCTAGTCGCCTCTCTTTATGTTGTATTCCAGTACAATAAACAATGAGATTGTGCCATAGATATGAACAAGCGTTTGCATACTTGTTGATTTAAGCTGCGCAAACTGTTGGCGCTATATAAATCCTGTATAATAATTTGATGTTTAGAATTTACTTAACTTACAGTTTATTCTGCTATTTTATCATTGGGCATTTGTCGTCTGATTTATTTCCTAAATCTCTTTTTAAAGCTACGATGATGCGCGGATTGTCATTATCCGTAATAACCAATCGGATGTTATCTTCCATCAGTTTTATGGTGGCCATACATGCTTTTTAGTTTTCAATTTCAATTTCGATAGGAATAATCAATTTATAGTCGACAACTAATTCAATCAATATGACACACATTTGGGATTTCGATTAATAATTGGAAGATAGAATAGTGTGTTATTGACCACATCTCTGTTCTAACCATGCAATCGCAGAATCTGATCGATCTAAATACAATTGATGTCATTGATGTCTCATTTCTGTCGATCACAATTGATCATTTTCTGCCCTGGCCAATCAACTTAATTTGATAAGTCCAATCCAAATTAAATTTATATCGATTGGCGATATTTGGTGACTGAACATAGAACCATGAGACAATAGACTTTTTTTTGTTTTGGATTACGTTTCAATGGATAATTCTATGCGTATTTACTACCTACTTATGTAATGTACTGTCATGCCCTCACTGGATGTCAATAATATTTGTATTTGAAAAAAGAATTTAAATTTGGAAGAGAAGTTATGGCTATTTGATTATTTACAGATTCAATTGTTTTAATCAAATCGCACACCGATCACGTAATAAAAGTGAAGAGTGTATGGCGAACATATGGGCTTATTCACAGTACAGTGTAAAAAGCGAGTGTATTTTAGCATTTGGGATGCCCAGGTTGTGTGTACAGCCAGCAGCCTGTCAAAATCAATGACAGGCAGAAATATGCTTTGGCTGTACGCACATCTGAGTGGTGTACAGAGCTGTATACGTACAGGGAGTTATGCCCTGAACGCAGAACAGCGTGTGTAGTATGTCTGAAAACACCAGACAAGTTTATAAATTACAGATCATCTTATCCTAATTTAACCTTAATATTTAATTCATGAAGATGCGACGATCACTAAATGTCGCTTGAAAGTGGCAGTGCAAAGTCGCGCTGGAAATCGCACAGCAATGGGGTCGCAGCAGTAAGATCCGAGGTTTAGGATCATTTTCTAAAGTGACCTAATATATAACCAATATTAGTCGAATTTTGAAGCTGGTAAAGGTATAAGGGGCTCTCTGTTCTTCATGCTTAGTTGTAGCATGGGGTGATATGGGACTCAGACAAGCTGTAGACATAACATCAGCAGTATTGTTAGTAATAGGAAAGTGGTACAGCGCAGTACAAGGGAGAGAGAATACCTGACCTGGACCACATTCCATTAGTGTTCCAGACATCATTGCTCAGTGTGTGCTCATCCCATGGGGATCTCCTTTCTCATACTAGTTTGCTCTGGAGTCCTGCTTATAAATAGCCATGTGAATAGATTTTAGCCTGAAATGAACGTGCTTCCCAGAGTTACATTCCAAATATTTAGAGAGTGTTTTACTATGCAGTGTTTAGGAGAGGCAATAAACAGACACTCGGTGCATTCCTTTACATTTATTTATTTATTATTATTATTTTATAGCGCTGGCAATGTACATATACATTGCACTTTCACATCAGTCCCTGCCTTTAAGGCCACATACACATGGGCACTTTTACAGCCATGTTTTTCAGTGTTTTTTTGCAGCTTAACCTCCCTGGCGGTATGATTATTTCAGATTTTTGGTGCTGAAAGCGGTACAATTATTTTGCATGGAAATTTGGCGTTTTATATTGTAGGCCTGTAATTCTTAGGAATAACTCACTTAAATCTGTCCAAACAAGAGTCTAGTAGACATCTCGGGTATGCTAACGTTTGAAACAAGAAACCATAAATTATAATGTAATAAATAACTATAAATAATTATCAAAAATAATAACGTAATAGTAATAAAATTTATTCAATAATGTTATCAAATCAAAAAGACTGAAATCTGCTCAGTTGCAGAATTGTCGCTGTCGTCACTTTCAGTGTCTGATGATAATTTCCCCCAAAAATCAGTATCACTCAATTCTGCAAATGATTCTTATTTTACTATCGCTGTTTTCTAGCTGATCAAAAACCACTTTTGACGTAAAGGGACACTTTTTGGATGCCATGGACATTCTCAAATTTCCAGGCAGAAAGAATGACCTATATAATATAAAAGTGCATGCAGGGCACTGGGCAAAGCACTAGGGATAAAGGGATGTGAAATGATTTCATACAGTAATGTAATCTTACAGATTACAGTGTACTGTATTTTTACTGTGTGTTTCACTTTTTGAATTTGCCGCCAGGCTCCGCCCCATGCGACGTGACGCTCGCAGGGAATGGAGCCCGGCACACAGAGGCATGTGGCGGAGGACACAGCCCGCAGACACAGAGGGGGGACATCGCTGGATCCAGGAGACAAGGTGAGTAACCCAGCCTGGATCCAGCGATGCGATCTCGAGTGTAGCTCAGGGTTACCGCTCTTGGTACAGAAAATTCACCCCGAGTCACACTCGGGAATACCGCCAGGGGGGTTAAAAATGCATCTCTGCGTTATTCAATGGCCCATACACACTGACGTTTCTGAGCTGTAATTGGCATTGGCGTTTGTAAGCTGCAAGAAGAACCCACTACCAATGCGTCCTGAAGCTGCAGCGCTGCAACGTTTTTGACCCTGAGCCGGCAAAACGCTCAATAACGCACAATAGCACCGTAGTGGTGTTAACCGGTGTTTTTAGCCCTGGCGTTTTCTGTATTAAAATGTCCAAAAATAGCAGAGGGATGTCTTTTCAAACAAAACGCAACTTAGCACTGATGCTCAATAACGCCGATGAAATCGCGCTTTTAATACCAATTCTTTTCCTGGTGTCAGTCCTGACGTTACAGCTCATTTTTTAAAAACGCCTGTGTTTATGAGGCCTTAGGAGCTGACAATCTAAGGTCCCTAATGCACATTCATACATACATCTACTAGAGCCAATTTTAATCAGGAGCCAATTAACCTACCAAGTCTTTGTAGTTTTGGTGGAAACCGGAATACCCGGAGGAAACTCACACAAACACAGGGAGAACATGCAAACTCCAGGCAGGTAGTGCTGTGGTTGGGATTTGAACCCACGACCCCAGTGCTGCTAGGCGGAAGTGCTAACCGCTGTGCTGCCCCCAATTGCATCATTTACATACTTACATTATAAAATGGTCTGTTCATAATAATTTATCATAACATACTGTATGCATACAGCTTATGGTAAAAACGATTTAATGTGGGAGGCAGCAAATATATTAAAAGTATTCTGCCACAGAACATCAGTATGCTAAAGGAGATTGAAGAAATTGATTTCACCTCTTAAAGCGGTTGTATCCCCTGTTTGGTGATTTTTACCTACAAATAAGCCTATAATAAGGAATGAATATCTCCTAAACCTGTATGGTTTAGGAGATATTCACCTTGCATGCAGCCGCTAACGTCAGTGCGCATGCGCAGTAAAGTCTTGACCTTGCCGGAAACCTTGCTGGGAAGAAGGGCTCCAGGGCGCAAGCGCGGGAGTGACATCTCGCGGCTCCGGCCTCTCACAACGCTGGAGCTGTGAACCTGGAAGAAACACCGCAGGGAAAATGTCAGCTCCCTCTGCGGTAACTGTGAGACGGTGCTGGCACTCCGTTTTTAGGTAAGTATTTCATAAGTAGGTAAGTATTTCATAATGAGCTAGTATGCAGTGCATACTAGTTCATTATGCCTTTGCCTTACAGGTTTTTTTGGGGGTTTTTTTTCTTCCATGTGGGCATACAACTATTTTAAATTCATGCTGCCAATCAATGCAGGAGCTCTTGGAGATATTCTGTTACTGGACGGATATTTAAAATTATTACATCCATTGTAAGGCCTGGTTCACACCTATGCATTTTTTAGTAGTGCATTTTCAGTTTTGCAGAAACACACTATAGTTTATTTAACATGGTTTTCTATGGGCCATGTTCACATCTGTGCATTAAATGGAAAGGGCCAGGGATTTTTTTTTCTGGTTTTTGCTTCCATAGACTGCAATGGATCAAAAATGTGTGTTAAAAAATACAAAATGCACCTGGAATATGCAAACTGCAACCTGCATAGGTGTGAATCAGTCCCAAATAAACACATCAATGGACCGGCCGAGACGAGGCACTTTAATTAGAAAGCTGCTGTATGGAACATCGCTAGCAGAGTGCTGGTAGTTCTGTGAGCACGACTGTTCAGAACATGGTAAGAGTTGGCCCAATTATTCCGTTAATAATTTATAGTTCAGGGTAGGTTAGCATTGGGGTAATAAAATTGGTTAAGGATTAGGTTGATCAGTGTAAGACAGGGTGGGCAAATCCTAGGAGCCAAGCTGAAAATGACAGCTGATGCCTAATTTTTGAGGTTTTTCTCTAGTTATTTTTAATAGAGCTGGCACCAAAAAAATCCTGCTGGCTCACAGATTGGATATATTGTCTCCTGAACTCCATATTAATTTGGTGTAAGAGATTGTTGATACTTTGGGGGTGGGCATATGGGGTGTGTATAGTGACAGTCACATATGTTTTCAGCACTGCCCAAAGTGCACACAGTTGCCAGTACCAAAAACTAACACTAGGGGAAATTTACTTAAACTGGTGCGCACAGAATCTGGTGCAGCTGTGCATAGTAACCAATCAGCTTCTAGGTTTTATTATAACAGCTTAATTGAACAAACTGACGTTAGAAGCTGATTGGTCACTATGCACAGCTTTATCAGATTCTGAGTGCACCCGTTTTGGTAAATCTCCTCCACACCAACTGTTTTATGGTCCAAGCACTCACTTATTAAGGATAGATACCCATTACTCAGAAGTAAACTTCAAACGTAGAATTCCCTTCCTGTCCCAGAGCCAAAACAAGAAGTCAGAGGAAATCCCTTCAAAGTAAGAGAATTAGTGGTTTTCACCAAAATAGTATCCCCATTGAAAGATTTCCCCTCTATTACTGTCCTGGGGACAACTCAACATTTGGTATTTTCTTTTCCTTTTACATTCAATGAAAACGGTAACCATGACAAATAGGGTGACACTCCATAATGAGGACAGACCGCAATAAAAACTGACAGGTGTTCTAGTCCCTCTCCACTCTATCCACAAAAAACTGCCTTTAGTTATATGTTAAAGTGGAATTAAACTTCACTTTTGAACTTGTTTCTACAGGTAAGCCTATAATAAGACTTACCTGTATATCTCCTTAACTTGCACTGTTTAGGAGATATTAACACAGCAGGCACCTGGTGACGTCACCGGCACATGCGCTCTGAAGGGGCAGCATACCGTGCTGCCCCTTTAGAGTTTCGTGCCGCAGCCGAGGGCTCCTGTGCTCATGCGCGGGAGTGACGTCATCGCAGCCCCAGCCACTCATACAGCCAGAGCCCGCGAGCCCAGGAGAAAGACTGGGTAAAGATGAAAGCCCGGGGAGCCATGACAGCGCTGCGCTGGAGGGCTCCGTGTACAGGTAAGTCTGCCATAATGTGCTAGTATATGGTGCATATTAGTACATTATGAATTAAACCTGTGGCAGGGCATTGCTTTATATTTTTCTTGCAGTTTACTACCACTTTAACCACTTCAGCCCCGGAAGGATTTCCAGCTTTAGGACCGGAGCCCTTTTTGCGATTTGGCGCTGCGTCGCTTTAACTGACAATTGCGCGGTCGTGCGACGTTGTACCCAAACGAAATTTGCGTCCTTTTTTCCCCACAAATAGAGCTTTCTTTTGGTGGTATTTGATCCCCTCTGTGTCATTTCTGATCGCCGCTATAAACAAAAGAAGAGCGACAATTTTGCAAAAAAAACAAATTTCTTACTTTTTGCTAAAATACAAATCCAAAAAAAATATAAAAAAACTTATTTTTTCACAGTTTTTGGCCAATTTATATTCTTCTTCATATTTGCGATAAAAAAAATCGCAATTGGCGTTTATTGATTGGTTTGCGCAAAAGTGGTCGCGTTTACGGATGATGAGAATTCATTTTTGGGGTTTTTATTTTTTTTTTATTTTTTACTAGTAATGGCGGCGATCTGCGATTTTTAGCGGTACTGCGATATTAGGGCGGACATGTCGGAACGTTTTGACACTTTTTTGGGACCATTGGCATTTATACAGCGATCAGTGCTATAAAAATGCACTGATTACTGTGTAAATGCCATTGGCAGTGAAGGGGTTAACCTGCAGGGGCACTCTAAGGGTTAACTATGTTCCCTGGGCGTGTTCTAACTGTGTGGGGACTGCCCTAACAGGAGAAGGGAAGTGGTCACAGCCTTCATGTACAGCCCTTCCCCCTCACACATTCACTCTGGGGGGGGCATCGCGGGTAGCCGGCGGCAATCGAAGCCGCCGCACCCGCTCCCTGGCCCCCCCGAACACAGTGAGCGCGCGCGCGCCTCCGGCGGCGGCGCGCGCTCACTAGGCTCTGTATCGCGGCCACCATCGTATGACAGCGATCTGCGTTACAGAGCCACTCTGTCGCCGTCATTTGCCGATCAGCCGTCGGCAAGTGGTTAATACTGTGCTGTATTCTAAAATGTGCTCACATACACTAGACAGTAGCAAAAATAATTTCACTGTCTAATTTGCAAAAAAACTTAAAAAATTAGCAAATTAATTCTTCAACTTTGCACTTTGGTTTACTGCCATACAAGCAACTGCACACATGTACTATTCTAAGGGCTTGTATAATAAACCTCTGAGCCAGGCCGTGGGTGTTATATACAGTACTCTAGCCTCAAACCTTTCATCAGTCTTTTTAATGTGCAGGAAATACTACCATAGTGATTAATGGCTTCCCCAATGGAGCCCCAACAGAACTTACAAAAGATCTTGTTTAGTCCAGCTATGTAAAAAGCAATGAGATACAGTAATCTAAAAGAGCCAATCAGATTTTACTTGTAAGAGTTTAAAGGAAGCTAAATGATGATTGGTGTGTATGGAATAGTGCATTTTGTACACTTATCTCTGCTTTAAGAAAAAAAAATCCATATATATAAACAATCTGGCAAATAATTTTATGTTTGATTTGTTTATTAAAGTTTTTAACCAAGATTCATATAACTTTCACCCAAGATTCATACTTTTTTACTTGAATTGGAAAATGGTATGAATTATATATTATTATTATTATTATTATTAATCTTAGTAGTAGTAGTAGTAGTAGTAGTAGTAGTACTGTATAGTATAGTACTACTATAGTATAGTATCTACAATTTTTAAAGCACTTTAAATACTATTCATTCAGTCCCTGCGCTCAAGGAGCTTACAATCTAAGGTCCCTAACTTACATGCATACACATACTAGAACCAATACACCTACCAGTGTGGTTTGCGCATCCTGGATGAAAGCATTGTCCCTTCTATTTCTGTATGTGGATGATGGCACTGTAATTATTTTAATTAAATAAAAATGTTTAAGTATATTTTTCCTAATTGATATACAGCTGTCACATGTCCCAGCTCTCTCACAGCCTGTCTGCAGGGAAACATAAGCAGGAGGAGCTTCTAGTCCTCTGCTGCTGGTCACATGTTCAAAATTTAAAAAAACAGCCTTTGGAATACAGAGTAAAAATAAATAATTAATATCAATGAACTGTTTTAAATGATCATACTAATATATATTTGAAATCAAATGTTTATTATTTTTTAGCAATGACATGGTGTGGGCGGATTTCTGCCAGTCACAGGCTGTGTTATGTCCCTCCAGCCTGTGTCTTAGAATAAGAGGGAGGTGAAGCCACCATCAATCTACATGTAATATTCTTCCCAACATTGTGTTCAGCTGGCTAGTGGGCATGGAGGAGGAGGATGGATTGGGCTGTCATTTACCATTTTGTATATGCCCACATGTGTGACTCGGTAGTCAGATGTGATAGGGAGGAAATGCTCAGCATATAAACTCACTGAAAACTGAGCATGTGCAGAGCCGCCAACACTGCTCTGCAAAATCCTTAGCCGAATTGGGAATATGAGCAGAAGGTGGGGATAGAGAGCAGCAGAATCAACCACTTTTTTTTTTTTTTTTGGGAGTACAGAAAACAAATCTCACAGTGACTGACTACGAACAGAATGTAATACACCATTTATTGATAGTTTTTTATGTTGTGGGTTTAGTGACACTTTAACTTTGCCTAAACAATTAATTACTAGTAATTACAATTACTGCACCTAATATTATCTGATAAAATTGCTAAACTGTTATACTGTACCTATTACATTTATTACAAATTCTCTCCATCTACAAAGCTGTACACTTCAAAACATTTTCTATACGATGTACCCTTTTACATTGCCCCATTAGAACCACCTTCTGTTCACCATAACCAATGTCAGATCATTTCTTTCTATTTATACCACAGCTGATGCATTTATTGGAATTATTTTACCGTCAGGCAATCTTTGATAAAAGGCATCCACTTTCTAAAATGTACTCATTTGACATTAGTGAGATAATATATCTTGAATTGAGTCATTATTTAATCTTTCTAGGTGAGGTGCTGAAATTACATTGCAGAGTTATTTGTGGACACATAGTTATGACATGAAGCAGGGATAATGGGAAGGAAGGTTAAATCTTTCCATATTACTGGGCAATAATCAATCTGTTTGACATTGCTCACCAAGCTGCCGATAAAAGCTTCTACAAAACACTTTCTAGTGTCAGTTTAAGGCTGGATACCATCTCAGATATCTGTGAAAGGGTTTTGGTAGTACAGCTAATAATTCAGCAGAAAAACGCAGGGATCTCTAGGTTCAAATTCTGATGCTGTTTGATCTGCCTCCCAGTGTCAGTGGAGTGTGTGCTAAAGGGGGTTTTATTCTGCCACAAAATCAATGCTTGTATTTTAAGTTTTTTTTCTTAAGTAAACTCAAGTCAAGTAGATTAAATACATACTTTATAAATATATGGAAATTGCTTCATCAGACAAAAGGATTGTTAACTGTGTAAAAGCAGTTACACAAAAACATTGTTAGGAATTAGTCTCTAACTGGGTTTTTTTATCAGGAACGTGGGGGAACACAGTTCTGCCACCTCCAGCACTGAATGTATGTAATGGCAAGGGTTGCTGGGGGGGGGGGTCTATTGCTGCTGCTGATGGCTCTATTGTTGCTAAGGGGAGTCTTATGCTCCTAGGGGGTTAGTTGTTGCTGGCAGGGATCTACTGTTGAGGGAGGGGTCTATTGATGCTGGCTGCTGGGAGATTTATTGTTGCTGGCGGGGGTCTATTGTTGCTGGGGTGGATCTATTTTAACTGGGGGAGTCTATTGTTGTTGGGGGATATATTGTTTCTGGGTCTGGCTATATCAGATCTATTGTACTGCTTTTTTTGTTATAATAACAAATTCTATTCAAATTACTTAGCGCCACAAATGTTACTTGGTTCTGTATTCTCTAAAAGGGGCGATACTGGGAGGTGGGTAGGTGATGGGACTAAGGGACTTTGCTGAGAGGTGGGTAGGGGGCAGAGATGAGGGGTGACTTGGAAGGGGGGAGTACCTGCACCTATTCTCTGAGAAAAAAAAGCCCTGGCCTCTAATTCTTTTCTTCACTCTCCCTGACAGGTAAGTGTTCCATAATGTGCAAGTATGTTATGCATACTTGCACATTATGATGAGAGGCCACCCATCATGATGTAGACTTAAATTCACTTTTAGGCTTGGTTCACACTTGTCCGACAAACGGACAGATATTGTGAGTACCAGTCGCATTAAGGCTGGGTTCACACTATCCGACAAAAAAACGGCCCAACTTTGATCCTACTTTGCTGTACGATTTACGGTCCTACATAGGGTCAAAGTCGGACCGTTTGTCTGTGAACAGGGATCCGACTTTGATCCCGACAATGCCAGGCACTTTGTTCTCGTGTTTCACGGACCGTAACAGCCCTAGTTTCAGCCTAGGGACAAGTGTCTGTTTGCCAGGCTGAAACTGGGATACATCCTGGCATTTAGCATGTCGTTTCATCCTAGTTTCAACCCGGCAAAAAAACAGCCTATCACACTTGGGTCGGAATTACGCTGACCATGAGTGTTATAGACAGGCAAACAGCCTGTTCACACTTGGTTCGGATTTTCACTTAAATTCAGATGTAGTACTACCCACCGGAGAGTAGTATTACACGTTCATACGTATTGTATGAACGTGTAATACCTTGTGAATGGACAGTCCCTCTCACTT